>OY284489.1:57288341-57461206 GCA_958336395.1 Ctenicera cuprea
ATTCGTCTACCTGGAAAGCGTTGCGCATACAAAGTACTGGCAGCACTCGCATTTTCTCGACATTCACCCAGAATTAGAAGCATGTCCACTTTGTCAGCGTTGGAATACATTTTGCACCAAAGATCAGTGATCGACAATCTTTGTTTTGCACCGTTCAAGTAATGTGGCTTAACGAATTTGATTAGTAAACTGTCAAGTTAATGCAAACATGATTGCCCTGATCTTAATTATAGAAATATTTTGTTTTAAAATAATAGTCGGCAGTTAATTGTATTGTGTGTTGCCTATTTAAAAAAATTTAGGCTCGGAGTTTTAAAATGGGCACTCTGTATAGCAGTTATAAAAAAAAGAGGATTACATTCCTGACAAACTATTTTCTAACTAACTAACTTCCGGTCTGGTGCGACATCCGGTTTTTCTGGAAAAAAAATTGAAATGCAGGTTGCTGCAGAATATTTTTAAATTTAAGTTTTTCTCTGAAAATAATTTCAAAACTGTAAGCGTTATACAGTGTGTCGCATTTAAGATGAAGACAGCCTGATATTTTCGTCATTATTAAGAGTAGGGGGTTGAATTCTTGCACGGTAGTAGAACTTCATGAGGTGCATTTTTTAAGGTGCTTAACCCAAATGTGAGTTGTAAACCCAGCCTACTGCGACCTCGCCAATAAGGTCTATTCTCGGTATTTTGCTTCGCGTTGGTTATATCGAAAAAAGTCGTTCAAAATCTAATTTTGGCCCCATGTACTGAGTGTCAACGCAAAATTCGCGTTTAATTTTGTAGTAAGTCCCAGTTTTAATTTTCAGTTCTGACTAGAGTGCCACGGAAACAAAATAACTTGTCAAAAACAAATAAACAAACCGTAATAAATTATTCATTCATCAAAAATTGAAACATTTAAGAAAATTGCAATCGTTTAAAAATTTTCTTGAATCTAATAACAATAGTCGATTCGTTTATTTAAAACCAAATTTGATTATTTTGTTTCATTTTCACTTTCCCATATGGACTTCTACCGAAGTAAGGAAAATTTTCGAATTTCAGATTTTAACGGAAATACGCGTCCAAGGAACCCAAAAAAGTGTTTTTTAAAAAATGTCTGTCTGTGGCTGGGTGCGTTCGTTTTCCTGTATTTCCGGAACCCCTTTGCCGATTTTAATATGATTTGGTGTGTGGAAGTTTTTTAGTTGCAGGTAGTTCTTGGTAAGGTCGTTAATCGAAACCAAAACTGGAAACGGAAATTAGACCAGTTTTTTGTATGGATTTTTTTCAAACCATGTTTCTAAAATTTTGAATACATAGCGTTATAGTGCATTTAAACACAAATCAAACGTTTTTTTCCAAATGCTGTATCTTTAAAACAAAGGCCGCTACGAATTCTTGAACATTTTAACTTTAATGCCCCATTACTCAAAAACAAAACATCCAATCAATACAAATTATCACATTAATTGATAGCCCTTAAGAAGTATAATCAAGTGATGTAATATTATTTTTGGAAATGTAAAAATTGTAAATATACTAGCGGCTCAAAATTTTAGACATTTTCAAAAAATTATTTCTCAAACACTGCCCACACTATTTTTTAACTTTTTGAGCTTATAGAGCCTGCAATGAACTAGGAATGTATTTTTTACTTATCTCCCAAATTTTACTCTGACGCCCCCAAAGAATTTTAGAAAATTTTCAAATTAATTAATTATTTATTTATAACGCAAACGTCGATCGTTATAAAATTTTATCAGTTTAATAGACTATTAAAGTGCTTCATTGGAAACTGCAAGAATTTTCAACCTTTTTAAAAATTAAGAAAAAAAACGATACTTTATAATATCAACAACGTGTTTTTCGGCAGTTTTGTGATTTTTACCAAGCCTATCAATTAGCTCTAATTGAAAAATATATTTCCTATTTTTTGCAAATTTTTGATAACTCCTACAACAAAGCTTTTACAGCAATTTTGAAAAGTATCAGACCTGTTTCACACATTTTTAAGTTATATATGATTTAAATCAAAGTGACTGTAATACACTGCGTACCTAAATTTATTCGGCTGCTACGCCAAAACTACAGGTTGTACAAAAACATTTATAGAACATAATTTGTCGAAAATTTAATTATCGTTCGTTTTTATAAACTTAATTCTAAAATTTGTTGAGCCAAACAGTTTTGTTACAATTCAGAACCGGAAATAAAAGTTAGACATGTTTTTTTGGTGGCAGTTTTTCCCGACAATCATTTTTTTAGATATAAAGACGGAATCTGATAGAAGACCTGAGGTCAAAGCGAATGATTTAAAGCTACAAAATGGTGGCCGCTACAATTTTTTGTAAATTTTTACTTTAGCGTCATATTACTCAAAAACGAGTTGACAGATCAAGCTCAAAAATTTTATCGTGATAGCCCTGTAAAGTCACAATGTTAATGTGTACAAAATTTTTCGCAAAAAGCTATAAAACGAAAAAATTCTAAAATTTCAGAAACGCTTATAGAGCTATAAATGGGCTAAAATTTGGTTCGTGTCTCAGCCCGTTAGTTTCACTGTGACGCTTCCTATAAATTTTTGAATATTTTGGCTTTCGCGCCTATTTACTCAAAAACAATGTATCAGATCAAGATGAAATTTAATATTGTACTAGCTACGAGAATTTTTAAAACTACGAAATCTCCAAAGCGAAAAAAATTTAATTATTTTGGCATTTCAAAATGATATTGCTAAAAACTAGTCATGCAATTTGTTTTTAATACCATGGGCTAATACAGCTAGGGATGAGCTATAATTTGGTTCGTATCCCAGTTCTCTAATTTTTCTGTAACGCTTCCTATGAATTTTTAAAAATCAAAAGAACATGCATTTTTATTTAATAAACGGGAGACGTCAATATTGTCCTTTCATTTTTGGTTTTACTTAATATCGTAGAATCTTTTATAAAAACTCAAAAAGCGGTTGTTTTTTAGCAATTTTTTGTGTTGTTTTGTGTCTTACCAGGGCTCAGCGCACTTAGCTCTATTCACCGGTCTAATATGCCAAACCCCGAAAATACATGCACACCCCATACAAAGTCCATAGACACGCCTGGTTTAACTTATTCAAAAAGTTTCTAACGTGGACTTGAACTTACTGCCGTTGGGAGTCTAACTGTAGAGCATGAGACTCTAACCACTAGACCACCGGCTGGCCCTAACTCAAGCCTTGATTTGTAGGAGTCTCAACACAATTTTTTTGTTAGAATTTTTGCATAAAATCAATTATATCTCTTTCGTCAAAAAGTGTAAAAAACTAGAAATATAGAACTTCGGAATATAAGATAACAAATTTGTAGAAAAAGATGCTACGATGCAAAAGGAAAAAAGTTGGGGGAAAAAAGATTCAGGAAAAAAAGCTGTTGTAACTTAGGTGTACTGACCCAAACGGCTAATGCCCCAGATATATCCCTGTTTATTATAGTGCGCTTTGCGGCCCGCGCTCTATTTGGAGTGCGGTAAAATGTTAAACAACTGCAGATACGGTAAGTAACACCATTTGATTTGAAAGACTAGTACAGCACCCATCAATGAAGCATATCCGCCCCCCCCCCCCCCCGGCGGTGAAACACTTCGGGACGCTATGATCGAGGTACGCTCGATCAACGCGCCTGCCCTCAATACAATTATACAAGAAAGAGAACAAGCTACCAGTCCTGGCATCAGGCTGCGAGCCCTAAACCCCTACTGGTGAAGGGAGACTACCTAAATCTCTACTGATTCTGCAGATCAGTGCCCGAGCTGAAACGCAGCTCACCCGTCGAACCGCACTAAGACGGCCCTAACCTGCACTTAGGCTATACCACTGCCACCACGAGTCCTACTCCGTGACCAAAAACGGGGGGTGTGAATTCTCCGCGGGCTCGGATTCTGTCCCCGTGGTACCAGTCAAAGAAAGTCACTGGTTAGACTTGTCGGAGCAAGCGCATGCCAAGCAGCACTGCCCCTCTCAGTTAGGACCTTGCAGGTCCCAGCACTGGTAAGCTACGCGCCAGACTGGTCGGTAACCGACCTGATCATAGTGGTCGGCACCTTAACAGCGTCGGGTGTACATAAGTACTGTAATGTTTGGTTTGGGAGTTGTAAATAAAATACTAATTTGCAGGAAGAACTTTTAACGTGTGTTACTTTTACAAGATAATTTTGATGAATGTTTATAGCAACGTCAATAGCAACGCAACTCGCCAAGTTACAAAATACAATTGAATCCAAGGGCTGCTACATTAATACCCCCCCCCCCCCCCCCCCCCAACCTGCAGAAGAAAAAAAACTACGCAGCAAACGTGAAACGCATGCTATCTTAGCTACAAAAACTTCTGATCTTTTCAAAAACAATACAAGTATTAAGAAAGTAACGTAAATAATTGAACATTATAGAAAATAAAATTAAATTAGCTTGAAGTTGCTTCTCGTTCTTCTAGGTGCGTGTCCAATTCTTGAGATTCCAAGAGCAGAGCAGAAAAAGTTCAGTTCACTAAAAAAAACAGAACAAAAAGGGAAAAAAATGTGCATAAACAAAAAGTTGAGGCTTGTGGCAGAATGCCTTTACATGAAACCTTGTGCCCCAAATAATCCAATTCACTAACCCAAAAAACACATTTATCAACGTTCAACAAAAGTCCGTATCTAGCCAAACGTTCAAAAACCATTTTTACATGACGCAAATGTTCTGACGCGGTTAAAAATTAATATATCGTCGAGGTAAAAATAAATGTAATACATCCCTGTAAGAATCTTCTGAACAAATCTGGACCAGGAAGAAGGAGCGTTTCTTAAGCCAAAATTAAGTCTTTGTAACGATATGCACCAAGAGGCGTGGTAATTGTGGTTTTGTCCATATTATCAGGATGCAAAGAAATTTGGAAGTATGTTTTCTTTAAATCCAATTTAGTAAATATCGTAGATCCATATATTTTGTGAGTAAAGTCTTGCATGAAGGGAATTGGATAGGTATCCGGAACTGTCATCGCATTTAGCTGCCTGTAATCGCCACAGACACGGTAGCTGCCATCAGGTTTTAATACCATATGAATTGGACTACTCCAAGGACTGTCTGCCTGCTCGATGATTCCAGCACGTAATAGTTCATGCAGATGCTTTTCTAAAAACAGTAATTGTGTTGGATTAATTCTTCGACACTTTGCACCCTCTGGGCCGACACTTAGATAGTGGCCGTCAGCAGGCAAAGTGCGCCTGACCCCTAGGGTCCCAGTCCCCAGTGCCAGCTGCACACCGCTCCATCGTTGGAAAGCACCATCACTTGCCGAAACGACTATTATCAGGTCAAGGAGCGGGGTTTCCAAACTTCTGCGATCGTACTACCAGCTGCACACCACTCCATCGTTGCAAAGCATCAACACTTGCCGAGACCCCTACCTTTACGTAAGAATCTACCGGTCAAGGAGCGGGATTTCAACTTCAGCTATCGTACGTGAGGCGGGGTTTCCATTCTTGAGAGCGCTACCGCTCAGGTGTTAAGACCCATACTGGGGGCTAGCTTGTTTACACCCCTAGAGCCCAAGACTCTCATAGCAACCGCGCTTCTCCATCCTGGGCTACACCTTCACGCGCCGGATCCCCATCACCCAGTCAATGTGAGGCTACCCGGTCAGGGAACGAGGACCCCCTTCTACCTTCCGGACCATTTGCCATCCAGCTCACGTCGGGGAGAAGACGGTTTGGTACGCTCCCGGTACCCCGGTCAGGTAGCAGGATTCTATTCCGGAGAGCAAGCTACTGCCGAGATGTTAGAACCCATCTTGGGGGCTACACTTGACCTGGTGAAATCACTCACCCAGTCTCCGTGGTCCCAATTAAGGAAACCTTGAACCTCTCCGAAGAGAGGTGGACGTACCAAGTTGAAATCACCGAAGTGACCGTTACAACGCCGACCCCGCACAAGGTGTCTTTGTTCACGCCTCTCACTTAGGTGAGGGTCCTTGGCCGCCCCGCCACAGTAAGTAGCAATATCTTAAGTATGTGAAATGCTTCATCAAATTTTTTTTGTAATAAGACGTTGTAATAAAAAATTTCAAAAAATCATATCAGCCGCCATTTTAAAGCAGAAAAATTGCTATTAAAGAACATGGTGATACGCCGCTGCATTCCAAAGCTCATTGAAACCGGACCATCCGATTGGGAGATACGGAGCACGCGCATATACACACACTCAGGCACGCACACCGCACAAACGCATTTTTTAAACCACTTTTTGTCCGTGTACGTGTATTTCCGTCAAAATAGCGATTTCGGAAGTTTTCATTCAAATTTCAAATCGATAAAAAGTTGTTAATAATGTTCACACAACAAGAACTGTACAAAAGTGTTTCGGATTCAGAATAATAATACCAAAATTTAAATCTATGACCAAAAAAATTACTTTTGTAGTAAAGTAGCAGGGGAATATGTTTTTGTATTTCTGATGATATACAGCGAGTCCCAGAAGAGTCTGGCATACTTCAAACAGTGGGTCCTAAAATGCTTCATTGTCGAGGTGTGGACCTTCCAGAGGTTTCGCCTAAAACTGGTTTATATGTTAATATTGAAAATAGTACCCTGTATAGAATAAACAAATTTTGAACAATAACGCACAAAAAAAAGACTTGTTGAAAATCGTTAAACCTAACGGTTTTCCAGTAAGTTCTATTTTTGTGCTAAATTTTGTGTGGTTCATCCCATTCGGTGTAATATAAATGCGTACGCGTACTTGAATGTGCGAAGCTTGTCTCGTATAAGTGATGACTTGCTACTTGTGAAAGCTAAATATTATATAGTAATTTAATCAGTAAATTTAAGTATGGTAATGCTTTGCTGTATTAGTTATTCTATTGCGTTTTTATAGAATTATAAATCGACACAAAAATTTTATTTAAAATTTTCCGTTCTCGTCATTTGATTAAAAAATTATATTCTTTCTCTGTTCGCCCTACACCGTGCCTTTATAACACGAAACCATCAAAAATAATTAATTTTACTTTTGATACGTTTTGGCATATTGCATGTGTTAAGAGAGTTAAATCAATATTCAGTACATCTGCACTAAAACATTTTCCAATAATTAGAAAGTTTAAGATATTTTAAAGGTCAATCCTAAAATGTTTTCTGAAAACGTCATGAGCTTAAATTTTAACTGGCTTATAATATATTAATGCGGCTTGAATAGCTTAGAAGTTTATTTCTAAGAATAATAATAAAATGAATTTTAGTGGTTGCTGTAGATAGAAAGCACAAATAAATAAATATACATATACCATATAGAGTGTTCAAAAAAATTATGCTAAAATGTATGCACAAAAATAAGTTAAAAAAGTTCTTTTAAGCATTTTTCCGCAAACGCTTCGTTGCGGAGCTACACCGTCCTGACGGAAGTACTTTCTATCATAGCTTTTATAGTGATTGGTCAAGGTTTTGTAAAATTACCGGGTTCTGGCAGTGCCCGATCTTCCTACCCCCCCCCCCAGTATCCCCCAACGATTTTTCGATATTTAAAAAAGAGCGAATTTCGGCTTCAAAATCGGTATGAACATGTTAAATGACGATAAGAACAACTTTTC
The DNA here is from genome assembly GCA_958336395.1 of Ctenicera cuprea. Taxonomy (NCBI): domain Eukaryota; kingdom Metazoa; phylum Arthropoda; class Insecta; order Coleoptera; family Elateridae; genus Ctenicera; species Ctenicera cuprea. The sequence goes on from OY284489.1 coordinate 57,295,919, forward strand.
GTTGAGAAAACATCACTGAGAAGTTTCCTTTTGGTTATTTACCTGCGAACAGTTTAATTGATTAATAGCCAAAAACAAGAGTCTATAAATAATGAAATCGAGTTTAGATTTTAACGATTGAATATTGCTTACAAATAAAAAAACAAAAAAAAACAAAAAATACTTAAATTTTTGAAAAAAAATATGCTTAAACTCAAAATGTTTTTAATTTTACATAATAAAAAAAATCCAAATTCTCATTATTTTAAAATGTTTAAAATTTTTAAAATATTATAATTTTCAACACTACAAAATTGTTAAAAATTTTCTTAAATTTTCACAATTTTTAAAATTTTCATAATTTTTAGAAATTTTCATAATATTAAAAAATTTTAAAAGTTTTCGCTCTTTTGAGGAAGAGAGGGGGTACTAACATCTATTTTTGTCCTCATGTGGTACATTGTTGGAAAGGTAATTTAATAAACGTTAACGATCAGTACCAATTTTCTTGGTACAATAGTTCATGTACGGTTGGAAAAGAATTCATGTAATGGCCGTTTTTTGATATAATTGGCCGCCATTTTAAAATGGTTTTAGCTATCAATATTTTCTTTTTTTTTGAGTTGTTGAGTTTAAAAATACCTTTTTAATGAGGTACGACTTGGCCCACCTTCACATTCGAAAATCTCCAAAAAAACTTAGCCCCCCCCCCCCACATCACCAAAAAAACAACTACCTTTTCCAGAACCCCAAAAAATTTATAAATATTTTTATTGAGTACCTTGTGTACGGTTTATATAACAAATTTTTTATTCCATTCGCCTAGGTTCAATGGTTTAGTCGTAAAAGACAGTGCGTGCGTGGTCTGTTATACACTGCATTAATTTGGGCAATTGCGAACACCCTGTACATGCTGCACAATACGCTCTTTTCCAATAATTCCGACACAAAATAACTGGTTCGGTTAGTCTGAAGTGGCAACCTTGATAGCTTTTGTATTATTATAAAAATGGATGGTAAAAGCAAAAAACCCTGTTTATAAAAAGAATAGTGACGCAGCTACAATTATTTTTGCGAATGCAATTTAAACGGACTGTTGTTTGTTTACTAAAAAAGACATTTTATTATTTCATGTAATTATGTCTAAATACACCTAAATATAGGATATACCATTTTATGCCCTATTGAGGTGTTTTATTACTATAGGTAGTCCGGATTTCTAGTCTGGTATTTAGTCAGTATTTAAATTATGCGGCAATAAATAAATAATCATTTCTAGTATAATTTCTTTAAATGTACAGTTGGCGCATATGTAAAATTGTAAACGAATTATCTACGAGCTTAGAATGGTAACACATCCATATGTTTGATCTTAATCTAACTTGTGCAGGTAGTTATTATTTATTTGGTCAACTGGAATTGAAGCTTGTGTAATAGTAAAATAAAATAAAACAGAGTTCATAAGCGTAGAATATAAACAGTCATGAATTTTAAAAGTACTTCACGAAACAATTTTATACAACAATATTTTTTTAATTGAAACGTAAAATAGAAACCGCGAATTGGTGAAAATAGAACGTGTAAATTCATTAATACAACGAGAAAGATTCTGCCAAAGAAAAGTTTGGACTATCAACGTCCATAAGGGACGGAAAACCACAGTTGAATAAAAAACTTAAGAAATGCAGTGCACAACAACAACGTTTTCTAAATTCTCACTCGGAAAATTAGTTCTCTTGTCCAATATATGTTTCACGTATAACATAATGAATTTGAGTGCGCCCATGGATTTTGTTTACTTATTGAATTTTAGCGAAACTGTTTGCTCTTCTGCGACTAAAAGTCCGGCTTTTACTTATCAATGATAATCTGTATATAAAATACTTAATTATTTTAACAATATTTATTTATTTTAACCTTATACGTATTTCGGCATGTTTACATGCCATTGTCAAAGGTTATATGAAAAAATAAACAGTTAGTGTTGTTATAGCAATAGAACTTGGTAACTTGATCTCAGTAATCGTCTGCAGATGACTTGATTTATTATTCTAAAATGTCCAATAGAGGAGAATTTAAGAGATCAATTTGCTCATTCATTAACGGTACAGTTTTTAAATGTTTGTGAATTTCAAAAGCTTCTAGTATATCTAATTTACGTTTATCATCACAAAAGTGTAAACATTTTATGTTGTTATTATAGATGTCATTGAATGATTGTATTGTAGTAAGTGTTCAGCGTAATTGGATTTATGTGGGTGTTTGTTTTTGTAACAACGTGCGTGTTCTTTATACCTAATATCAAAATTTCTAATTGTCTGGCCTATATAAACCGAATTACAATGCGAACAATTTACTTTGTAAATGCCTGATTTTAGAAAATCGTCTGTTTTTGATTTTGCATTAAACAAAGTGTTTAAGATGTTTCTAGTTGTTTTAAAGCTTACTTTATATTTATTTGTTTTGATTACAATTTTAGCATTTTTTTCTGATTTGTCACCAAAATATGGGATCGAAGCGTATTTAATTGTATTGAACGAAGTTAGGGTATTCGGAGAAATTTTTTGAATGGCTAATTTATAATCTTTTTCTTTAATTAATGTATCAATAAGTTTAGTATTATAACCATTACTGTATGCAATTTTTTTAATAATTGAAATTTCTCTATTATAACTAATTTCATCTAAAGGGACCATCAAAGCCCTATGTATCAGGGACCTGTATGCTGCGAATTTATGTGTTTTATGATGACAAGAATCGTGTGGTATTGTATTGTCTGTTTGTGTAGGGTTTCTATAAACTGAGTACTCAAATTTATTAGTTGAATTATTGTTTATGTTTAAATCTAAAAAGTTAATGAGCTTATTTTATTCAGTTTCTAGTGTAAATTTTATGTTTGGGTGCAAGCTGTTAATAAAAATTAAAAATTCATTAATTAAATCAAATGAACTATTAAAACATGCTAAAATGTCATCAACATAACGAAACCAAAATATAACTTTCTCAGATTGATTTGATTCGAATATTTGATCTTCTAGATTTTCCATAAATATATTAACTAAAAGAGGTGAAATTGGACTTCCCATGGGCGTAAACCATCTTTTTGGAAGTAAATTTTATTACTAAAAGTAAATTAATTTTGATTTATGCAAAGTTCAAATAATTGAATCAACTCAGTCCGTTTTATTAATTCAACATTTTTGTTAATAAAAATATTATTTATCACTTTAACTCTATGATTTTAATTCAAACATTTGTGCTTCTTCAGAAGCCTTGTGCATTTTTACGCAAAATTTTGCGATAAACATTGCAAATCCTTGCTTGGTTTTGATAACCTACATATTATACAATGAAAGGTTTTCTTATAGCATTGCCATTGAGAAGATACCGTCCAACCTTTATTACAGACATGTGATTTTAGTTTGCGAATTTTGTGGGGATAAACATAAGCACGTGCAAGTTTGTCATTAAACAACGCAATTGTCGCAACCTGGAATTTATATTGCTTAATAAACCTTATTTAATTTGATTCATTGCATTTTCTGCACTTTGTACCGCTAAAGGTAACGACGTCACCATCATTACAGTGCACAGAAGTTGAAATTTGCCCTTAGGGGTTCTCGTAATAATAAAAAAAAATAAGTCCGAAGTGCGACTAATCAAAAAGCACACAACAACGTTTATTTTTACGACAAGCTCTGAAATCCGGTGCCATTGTAATTTCTAATCCTTCGGCAATTAAATTAATTAACCTCAGCTGTAAACAAACCCGCGTGGGTCCAATTAACAGCGTGATTGAAGTCACGAGGTGGCTTTAATAACAATGAGATGACATATGCGGTCATAATACAGCCACATGTTCTGTGCCACTGGTAAACAATTAACTCAACGACCAGACTCAATGTGTTCCTCGTTCCGCAGATATCTTCCTTAATTACTATTTATTGCTTAAAGGACTTTGTTCGAGAACTGTACTTGAGAACTTTCGCCTGATTCATCATACCTTTGCTAATAATTCTAAATATGTGAGTTTGTCTTATCTGTTTTCAAGGAATCGATAAAAAATTATTTTACAAAAATCTAATTACAAAATTTAAAAAAAAAATTAGGTAATTGTTTACCGAATCCAGAAACGTTAAACACTTGTTTTAGGGTCAAAGCACCAGTAAATTAACATTTAAGCACTTTGCAATACATGGTTTTACAAATACTGTCTTTTTACTTTCCCATACCTTCGCTATATAGAGAAGTATTGATTTCATGAAAATTTTTGAAATCTAAATTTTAACGGAAATACACGATTTGAGGCTCAAGGAACCCAAACAAGTGGTTTTAAAAAAATGCATGTCTGTGGGTGTGTGTGTGGGTGGGTGGGGGTGTGGGTGATGCCTCTACAGGCGAAAGTGCTGGGCCGATTTTAATGAAACTTTAAATCAAGAGGTATATCAAAAATTGTAGTTCTAGTTAAGCTTTTCAAAAAAATCCAAAACACGTAATCTGAAAGAAGAACTTAAGGCAAATCGAAAACTTTTTTACCGAACTCTGTACCTTTAAAATGGCGGCCGCTACAACCTTTTGAAAATCTCGACTTTAACGCCCATTTACTCAAAAAGTGGTTGTCTGATCGAAATCAGTTACAACTTGTTTGAGAGCCCTTCATAGGTAGTATACGATAAAATAAAACTAATTTAAGAAATCCAAAAACGATCGCAATCTCAGCTTCATAATTTTGAAAATTTTCAAAAAAACATTTTCAAACACTGTTTACACGATTTTTTGTAACTTTTTGAGCCGATAAAGCTTGCATTGAACTACAAATTTGTTTGTTACTTATCTCCTAAATTTTACTATGGCGCCTTCCAGGAATTTTTGAAAAATTTCAAATTGATTAATTATTTATTAAAAAACGCAAACGCCGAACGTTAAAAACTTTTATGAGTTTGATAGACTATTTAAAGTACTTTATTAGGACCAGCAAGAATTTTCAACTATTTTAAAAATTAAGAAAAAAAAAGATACTTTTTAATATCTACAACACGTTTTCCGGCAGTTACGTGATTTTAACTACGCCTATCAGTTAGCCTAGTTAAAATATATTTTTCATTTTTTGCATATTTTTGATAACTTCCCAAAAACAGCTATTATAGCCAGTTTTGTCCGGCATCCGAAGCGGAATTTGTAATTCGCCAAAGAGCTTCGGCGGGCGTTTACCTTGCTTTTGTGCAGGTAGTCAGTCGCTGCTTCTATGGGTAGAGTTATGGTACGGAAACCAATTGAACAGGCTATCGCAAATTTAAATTCCCGCTGCTTGTTTTCTTAGAAATCTAATACTCACTGAACTGTACACTGTTATCCATACATATATAAAAGCACAAAGGGTTTTTTTTCTCCGGTTCCTCCAGCGGCTACCGCTTCATCAATTTGGACCATTTTTTTTTAAATGAAAGGTCTCTATCCACAGATGGAACATGAAACATTTTTATATTTTTATTCTACGTCGATTTTTTAATAATAATTATTTTAATTTATAATATATATGAAGGTCGGCTAGACGCGCGTCACTTGGGGCGCCATCTACAATAACGTCGCGTGTCATTATTGGAACTAATGCATCACGTGACTTGACATTTCGCCGGTTCTGTCAACGCTGTCTGTCAGTGCATTGTGTGCTGGGCTAACACTAGTAGTTATTAAAAGTACTGGCTACAATTTGTTTTTTTTTAAAGCTTAAATGTTACTGTGGCCCTTTGTATGAATTTGGATGGCTGTAATGGAAGGTTATAATTATAAAATGTACACTATTGCAAATACGATAAGTTTTAGTATGAAAAAGTCCACTCGAAGTCCACACTTCAGTTTTTTCTATTGTAGTATATGAAGCTTATCCTAAATAAATCCATACATTTCATATTTTAATTGTATTCTAAGTACACTGTGATACAAGAATAAGTAATTAATTAAAATAATTACAAAATACAAAAAACTGAAAACACCAGTAAATGAACAAAAAAATTTAGTAAATGAACGCCGCTGACGCAGTAAATAAACAACCTTTTTATTATTAAAAATTTAAAATAATTTTTTAAATTATGATTATTAGGAAAAATTAGTTATTTTTTCAACTCTAACAAATCCTCTCGAGTTCATGTTTTTAGTTGAGAAATTTTTATCAAAATATTTTGTTTCTGATACCAGATTTTATCTGAAATTCTCAGCCACTTCCAAAATTTTCCTCTACTGCATTTTTCATAGTCTTCGTTGTCTATTTCTATAATCTTAGAAGGGTAGAATTTTTCTTCATATACAGGGTGTTAATGAATTGTAGGGACAAACTTCTAGGGCTTGCAAAACACAACAAAGCAAACAACTTTTGTTAATAAATGTGTGGTCACAAGTGTTTCCTTTAGAAAATAGAGCCTCTTAAAGATTCTTTAAGAAGTACTTGAAAATAGGCAACCCAAATTGCATTTTCAATTATTTTGCACAGGTCACAAGGAATTTTGAAAAAAAAAGATCTAGACATACATGCATTCAAATAACGTCAATTTTGACACAATTCGATATTTTTGTAAATTTTTCAAATAGTTGATTTTTGCTTTGTAATTTTGGTTTTTTCTATTGCTTAGTTTTGAAACATTTTGTTAATTAATTTATTTTAAATTTAATTTGAATTTGAAAAGTGGGAAAGAGGGCTTTATTTATCCTGTATTAATTTCCGTCGTTATGGAAACAAATAGTAGGTAGTAAATTGAGTTGCCTACATTTAGGCGCTTCTTAAAAAATCTTTGAGAAGCTCTATTTCTGAAAGGAAACACTTTAGTTGTTTTTACTTCCTATGTCATAACGCTATATTTCCCACTGAAGTTTTCGTCGTTGTTTTGCACCTCGCGAGTTTTTCCACTACACGGAGTGTTTTTTTTCTTGGTAATTGTATATTCACTGCTTCTCTTTTTCTTTCTTCTTTTTTTCCTGAATGTTGTCCATCTTTTCTTGTTTTTCCTGTTCTCTTTTATCATAATGAATTTTCACTGTTTGTAAACTATAGCGAAAGGCATGAGAGTATTTTGTTTTTTATTTTTCTTGATTTTTGCAGAGACTACTGTGATATTGTCTTTCCATTTTACCAGTTTTCTTTATTTATCTCTAAGTCATGCGACGTACTAATTTTACTATTTTCTTAACTGTAGTCATTGTTATTTTTAGAAAATTCTATTGTTTCACAACTGGTTTCTACAGTTTTATTTATGACATTAAATTCCAAATTCATATTATAAACATAAACATTGTGCTTACACCAAATTTTCAGAACAAATCGAAAGGAGTATGGCATGAGAACAGTTCTACCGAACGTGTTATATTTTTTATCTATGGTTCTACCTGAACAAAATAAAAACTTATTAAAAAACATGTTCTCGAACAAAATTCCTACAAAAAACTACAGTTTGTCCAAAACTTGTATGTGGCTACCGAATTAGCGCATACTTGCAGGTACTAAAATGCAAACAGGTTTAACAACTTACGTTCATGCAGCAGGTTCAAAATGTAAGTTCTACTATACTGAGTGAAAGATAGGTAAGACGTGCGTCGCCACTCATTTTGGCATAGTCACATAAAAGTTCTGAAGAAACTATAGGACAAAATGGGAGAAGAACTTCTCCTGAACTTCCAAATCCTTCACAATTTATTATTTTTTTAGAATTATGCCTTACCATGTTCTAGCTCTTTTCTCTCTACTGCCATACTCTATTCAGAACGTTGTTGGCGACCTCTCTCCTATGTCTGTGTATGGTGCGCGGAGATAGATATTTTGCACAAACAGACATAGGAGACCTACAGTTTAACGTGGGCTCCGAACCACAGGAAGTGCATGCACTTCTTCTCCAGAAAGGTTGTTCGGGGAAAAAATGCCTTGCGAAGGAGAACGACCCAGTCTGGAGTTGAAACATGATCCGCTGCATTGGTAGCCAGCGCGCTAACCGCTAAGACACAACCGCTCTAGCTCCAAGAATTACTAATTTAACAGTGGATCCTCACAACACGGCAAATACCCCACCAGCCTGCAGGTTTGAATGTCTACTCTACGACTTGTCAAGTTTGGAGCGTGAAAACATAACAACGGCTCTAAGTAAACACTGCGTATTTTTATGAAGGAATGAGAACGCCTTTGCTCGCGCTCTCAGTCATGTATGGCATGGTCTTCTTTCTCTCTGCACCATAACGACGGTATGTATCACTCTATCGCGACATTCATAAACTATTTGCGTAATAACAAAAAATAGCAAAATTTGCACGGAGGGTTACGAAAGCGCGAGAATATTGTTAACCGAGAACTCGTTACTCATGCAACGAAAGAGTATAAAACCAAACGAAAGAACGCAGAAAAATCCGTTTATGTTTAGAGTCGATTAGACCAGTCATAAAATAAACGCTTAAGAACGCTCGAGTTCTAGCTTCCAGCTCCAGCTTTCGGTCATCAGATCGAGCTCTAGCTTCAGGTCGTCAGCACCACCTTCCAGATCGAGCACTACCTTCCGGTCACGGGAACTAATTTCGTAGGCTCTTCCTAGAGTCGTACGAAGTAACCCCCAAATTAAGTAGTATCTCCGGTTCAGAACAACTCTTCTTCACAGGTCAATCAGCATCGCAGGACTCGACAAAGTCTCACTCAGTGCCACGAGCTCTACAGCCACTCATCAAGTGCGGTAACTACGTAAACCACAACCTACCGAAGCTTTAGCCACTTGTCCTTTTCATGCCCCCTTCATCTAACATACACAAACATACACCCCCACCTAAGGCCACCCTTGCTGGGAGTCGAACCCTGCACGTTTGGTGGAGCAGTGCCGAAGCCAGCGGCTTCAACCGCTGCTCCACCGCCCGCCCATGAAGATGTTTAGTTGTGACAGTTTCTACGGTTTTTAAAATAGTCTGTCATCGTGACATATGATTATACAAAGGTACCAAAATATTCTAAGAGAGAGAGGTGGTGACTCGAGAAACGCACCGTATGGGTTTCAATGGTTAATTATCGGCACCCCAATTATTTTAGGGCTAAACCGTAATTAGGTTCTCTGTAGGGAAAAAAACGGTGTGTTCAGCGAGAACTGTTATAAGCAGATATTTAACCTGCCATTTAAGGTACTGCAAATTTGAACACAAAATATAAAATGGCAGCAAAGGGCACACATTTTTTGACGTAAACGTTTTCATAAATTTACAACCACTGTAAATTTGTTAAAAATAAACAAATGGTATAAACATAATAAAGAGGGCTATTGTTTGAGGTTTCACACACAGGGTGATCCCATTTAAGAAAAATTTTCACCCCCCTCCCTTCTTTAGGCGTACCAGACAAATATTTTATTTTTTTTGTCGGAAAATGTGTGCCTTTCGTTCCCATTTCATATTCTGTGCTCAAATTTACAATATGTTAAGCGGGAGTCTAAATATCTCTGCTCGTAGCAGTTCTCGCAAAACACACTGTATATTTGCGTGTGCGTTTTTCCAATTCCGGAACCGGAAGAAATTAAAACTGTTTCTCTTATAAAAATCGGTGATTCCTTGGAATTATCTACGCGCGCACATACATTTTTCTGTTATTAAATTTGACATATTGTTATAGTAGTTATAATTATAAATGCCCTTGTTTGTTTGGATAATTCCAAGGCATTACTGATTTATAGAAAAGCCACAGTTTTAATTTCTTCGATTTTTCCGGTTCCGGAACATGGAAAATTGTAAACGATAATATATGTGGCTGCAGTCTTTTCTCCCTACAAAAAACCTAATTACGGTTTAGCTTTAAAATAATTAGCAAAGCAAGTAATTGAACCTTAAAACTTTTCTATTGAAATCCCTATTGTGTGTTTCCCAAGTCACTCGTTAATAACGAGTCGTTATAATCCCGTACTCAAAAAATATTTATACTTATACATACATACAAAACTTTCTAAATGAAGATCCCCCGAAATTCTCTAAACCACGCAGCCTTTAAAACAACCAAAAATAGCCTTTGTCTGGATTTTTTTATTCCTTGTAAGAGAGAGAGAGATGGAGATGGAGAGATTGAGAAAGAAATCAGTTTCAGAAAATTTTAAAATTTCCATATAGAATAGTATACCTAAGTAAAATACATAATACTAGCAAAACTAGTGGGTTACGCCCCACACTCTTATTGATGACTTCTTTTAAAATAATAACTTTTGAAATCAAATGCCGCGCCGACCTACTTGACTATTACATAAACATCGGTACCGGCAGACATAATAATAAATAATCTGTGTCGATATGTAAGAATAGTCCGTCGTCACCGGAAGTTGAGACAAGGTAAAGAGATTTCGATTTAATGTACAGGGTAGTTCAAAAGTAAGGAATAAAATTCGTATTTCTGTAGTGAGTTGGTTTTTTAAAAAATGCTCGAACAGTTAAATTGATTTAAATATAACTGCAACTTTATGTGATAGCTTTTGATTTCCAACGTCAACCTCTGCACCCCCGGCACCTTGGCTTAATTTTTTTAAATAGCGACATATGCTTTGTGTAGTCTCGTTGGAAAGCTTGCAAAAAACTGCATTCAAATCTACCATCATAAATGAACTGAGATGGTTGGTTTTTAAGTTATAGCGATTGAAAGAAAAAATAAACTTTTCCCATATTTTGTTATTAAGACGTTAATATCAATTAACCAAAGACATAACAATAATGTATAAGGTGGTACGAGTACTTAAGCACCATAATTACAAGAAATTGAACAATAGATAATGAAATACAAAACAGCATACAAAAGGCAAGTAATATATGTTATCAAATCAATAACACACTATTAGGAAAAAAAGAAGTAAGAACTACTACAAAGCTACGAATTTATCAAACCATATAAGTACCTACCCTTATACAGGGTGTTAATGAATTGTAGGGACAAACTTCTAGGGCTTGCAAAACACAACATAGCAAACAACTTTTGTTAATAAATGTGTGGTCAAAAGTGTTTCCGTTCAGGGATAGAGCTTCTCAAAGATTCTTTAAGAAGCGCCTAAATGTAGGCAACTCAATTTACTACCTACTATTTGTTTCCATAACGACGGAAATTAATACAAAATAAATAAAGCCCTCTTTTCCACTTTTCAAATTAAAATTAAAATCAAAATAAATTAATTAACAAAATGTTTCAAAACTAAGCCTTTAAAACGTCAACTTTTAAAAAAGTTAAACATTAAGTCATGAATAAAACGTAAATTTTGGTGCGATGGATGATTCCTATTCGGAAAATGTTTTTGGTACAGGCGAGCAGCTTCGCGTGCGTTACCCCAAGCAGCTCCATACATGAACATCATGTCATGCTATTCGGCAAAAGTATAATTCGCCATAACACAAAAATACAAAACACAGAACCTAAATAACGAAGAAAATAATTATCAAAAAAATCACAGAACGAAAAAAAAACAATTATAAAGGACACAGAAAGAAACGAATGCAATAAAAGTCAAAAAATATCAGAAAAAAATCGAATTGTGTGAAAATTGACATTATTTGAATGCATGTATGTCTAGATCGTTTTTTTTTTCAAAATTCCGTGTGACCTGTGCAAAATAAATGAAAATGCAATTTGGGTTGCCTATTTTCAGGTACTTCTCAAAGAATCTTTAAAAGGCTCTATTTTCTAAAGGAAACACTTTTGACCACACATTTATTAACAAAAGTTGTTGGCGTTGTTGTATTTTGCAAGCCCTAGAAGTTTTGCCCTACAATTCATTAACACCCTGTATATGGAGTTGAAACATGGACGATGCGAGATAAACATACGAGAATGGGTTGAAAAGTTCGTGGGATGACGGATAGATGACGCTGTTTCAGACAGTTTTTGTGGCGCGCTGGCAAGTTCACTCCTTCGGACCGTCAACTGTTAAATTTCAGATCGCTGGGTTCATTAGTTTCGTTTTGACAGCTGTTGACTTAAGAGCGTGTCAGAGTTTTTAACAAAACGGATAGTGTTGAAATTCGTGCTGTCATTAAGTACTGCTTCTTGAAAGGATTATCAGCAACGGACATTCATAATGAAATGAAGGATGGTTTGAAGGACTCGGCTCCTTCATTTTCCACTGTTGATAAATGGTTTCGTGAGTTCAAATGTTGTCGTACAAGTGTTAAAGATGTACCGCGTAGTGGACGCCCAAAATCTGTCACTGCACCAGAAATTGTTGAAAAAGTGCATGCTATGGTGTTAAAGGACCGTCGGTTGAAGACGTGTGAGATAGCGGAGGCTGTGAACATCTCCAAAGAACGCGCAACGCACATTTTGAATGAAGAGTTGGCCATGAAGAAGCAGTCCACGAGGTGGGTGCCGCCTGCTCAGTGTTGATCAAAAATTGGTGCGGATGCAAATTTCTCGTGAGTGTTTGGAGTGGTTTCGAAACAAAAAAGTGGATTTTAGTCATCGATTTATTACCACAGATGAAACTTGGGTCTATCATTATACGCCGGAAACAAAACAACAATCTAAACAGTGGCGGCACATTGATTCTCTTCCTCCAAAGAAGGAAGAAGCTGTTGCATCTGCAGGAAAGGTAAAGGCTTCTATTTTTTGAGAGGCAAAAGGCATTCTTCTGATTGATTACCGTCCAAAAGTCCAAACCATCACAGGCGTATACTACGCAAGTTTTGGACAAATTAAAGCAAAAAGTTAACGAAAAGCGAGAAGCTGGTTTAGCCAAGAAAAAAATCATTTTTCACCAGGACAATGTACGGCCCCACACGAGTGTTATTGCTATGGCAAAAATTCACGAATTAGGCTTCGATTTGCTGCCACACCCGCCTTATTCGCCAGACTTAGCACCGTTGAGCTACCATCTGTTTTCACGTCTGAAAAAATACCTAGTAGGCAAGAAATTTTCAACAGAGGACGATGTTAAAGCTACTGTGGATGCCTATTTTGAAGAACTTGACAGTTCTGAATTTCATCAAGGCTTTGGATCATCGCTGGTCCCAATGTATCAAGGTGGCAGGGGATTATTATGTTGAAAAATAAACGTAATTTCAAACCGCAAAGTTCTGTTTTTCATTTTCGTTCCACGGACTTTTCTCGTAAGACCAATGTTGCAGCGGCCGAAATGAAATACTTAAGAAAGATCACGGTAAAAACTAGATGCGATTATGTCAGAAGTAAAAGTATAAGGAACGATTTAAAACCAATACCTGTAGTTAGTGAAATAGAAAAAAGACAGTGAAGGTGATATGGACACCTACTCAGAATGCGAGAAGAGAGAACCCTTAAAAAGGGGGATATTGTGGGAAGACAACTTAAAAGAAATAGTGCACAAAAGAAGAAGCAACATGCATGAAGTAAGGAACATGGCAAGAAGCAGAAACAACTTTAGAAGATGAATAAAGGATCCTTACTACACCCCAACGTTATATTGGGAAAATGGGGATATGATACAGAAGAAGAAGAATAAGAAGAAGTGCAAATTTAAATCATTAGCACGCACAATGTTATCACGTTTAATTAGTGAGAATAACATAGGCCAGAAATCGTTCAATTGCCTGGTTTTGCGGCTGCGAGAAGGGTAGCATTCTTCAGGTGTTGCCCCTTCTAACACCTCACTGCAACTCTCTGTCTGCGTACATTTTTCTCCCCAACATGTCTAAACTGGAAGAATTGGTGGACTCGATCTTCATTGGTGAATTCTCCGTACACACATTTTAACTAATTTACAACAATAAATGTACGCAACATAATTGCATATAATAAAACTTGCTTCTGATTAATAATTAATAAAAACATAAAACAATCAAAATGAAAACAAAAGCAGTGGCATAATCCTCCCCGTTACCAGGCGTATCCCACGGATTTGGCTAGTCAGGAGCTTAATTGCAAGTTATCAAAAATCGTAGCAGCTGCCCTTTTGAAGTTACAAAAGTTAATGAAAAAGTAGTTGGATTTGTCGTAAGGTTTTCTATCAGGTTCCAATTAGATAATCAAAAAATTCAATTTCTGAAAAAATGCAAAAAAAAAACATGTCTAACATGTCTGCAAAGTTTTTCAAAACAAAAACATCAGTTCAGGCACCACATATTCACACACCTACCTACAGACAGACATTTTTGGGTTGCTGGAGATGCAAAACATTAATTTCCGTCAAAATCTTGAATTCGAATATTTTCATGAAATTAGTACTTCTCTATACTGAAAGCTGGCCTGTTACAAAAATTATAATTAGTACCTACTTATACTGTATCCGCTGTACTTAAAATAAAAACTATTAATAAAACTCGTCTATATTTCACTGCAAAATTGTTACATTGTACTACATGTTTCGTCAGGAAATAACATTTTCAAGTTCACTTTTTGCGTACATGAAATAACTTTCCCTGAATGAATAATTATCATACCACACAAAATTCAACCACAAAACTGTTACAGAATTATACTTTCTTGGAAAGGTTTCACCTTTAAATTTGGACTTTTTTACTATTGTAATTGCTCAGTTATTACATGTCTAATTTAGCATAACTTAACAAACAAATAGTTTAAATTCCATGGAATAACCCTAGCATATCATAGTGTTCCATTCATTTAATTAACATTCGTTCGTGTTCTTACTTTATTTAATTAGAGACATGGCTTGACATTTAAAGTACAATATTTTATTACAATTTCGCCTCAATGCAATAATACAGTTAAGGCGTTACCGTTTATTTTCAATTTTTGAACCACAAAAAAGTGAATTAAAAAAAAACTGCTATTTTTTAATTTGCGAATTTAAAAAAAAATTAGAAATATTGTAATAATTAAAAAACTGTCAAGGACCCGCAACTGGACACACCTCCTAAATGATTTTTTTAATTTCTCTAAAATTTTGAAATTTGTTTTTAACAAATGAATGCAAATTTGGAAGATTTTTATAAATTGCTTGAAAATGTTCGTAATTGTAAAATTTTTTAAATGCTAGAAAATTTTCAAAAAACTGCAAATTTTTGGAAATTTTCAGTTTTTAAAAATTCCAAACTTTAAAAATATTTTCATAATGTTCAGCAGGGTGTAGTCCACGTAGTGACCAATCCTGGGGCTTGTAAATCCTGTTGGTATCCCTTGCAGAGACGGACCACCTCGTGAAGGTGGGGCAGTGTCGTCAGGACCTAGTCGATGACTGTAGTTTTCGTGTTGCGCAACGCTGAGAACGACTTTGTCGAGTACTGGCGTGCATAAGAACTGGATGCTGATTGAACTATGGAAAGGAGTTGCCATGTGATCGGAAGCTAGCACTCGATCTGGGGATAGTGCTGGTAACCGCAGGCTAGAGCTCGATCTGAAGGTAACCGGAGGCTGAAGCTCGATCTTTAGACCGGGAAGCTAAAGCTCTATCATTCTCAACCTTTTAGCGTAATCTATACTAAAGATAAGCTGATTTTCTGCGTTGTTGGATTGGGCTGTATACCCTTTCGTTGCCGCGGGTGATGCTTTTAACCTTGACCATGAATTTTGAAATTTAAAAAAAGTTTTTAAAAATTTAAAATTTTTTAATGCAATGCTCTTTCCCTGGGTGCCCGACGAGCAGGACAAGAAAAGCCAGTTGTCTCCCCCCCCCCTCCCTTGAATTTAAACCCATAAAAGTACTGTTCACGAACACTTCTTGTGTACAAATTCAGTCCTCCGTACACGGACCCTGAATATATTTTTTACAACTTGTCACTACATGTTATCTACAGATTGGGCCACGAAATAAATAACAATCCTGTTTTGTTTTACGCAAATGTCAACTAATAATTTGAAAACAATTATTACCTGTTATTTTTTGTATAGTTAACAAAAGTCTATTGAACACCGAAACCGCATTGAACAAATAATATTTGGACTTGTTTTTTGCACAAGGGAATATACATAAATACATGTAAGATGGCGCTACACTCCATAGTGCAAGCAGGGCAAGAGTTTGCACAAGACATTCGACAATCGAGTGATTTCCAATAATTTGCAGGAAACAATTGTTGAATTTTTTGGCCACCCTATAGTCCAGACTTAAACCCTGCGATTATTTTGTATGAGAATTCTAAAAAGCAATATTTTTGCATGTCGCCAACAAACTCTCGCAAAACTCAGAAAACGAATAGCGCAACAGCGTAACTGTATTGCTGAAGATATTTGCCAAAGAGTAGTCGACTAGAGACATACATAACATATATTCTTTGAGGTTTTCGAGGTTTCTCGAACTGTCAATATTACAATTTACTTTCGGCTCAGACCGCGTCGTCATTTGGGAACTACGCTCAGCATAATCAGGTAAGGACCGTCCTGTAGCTTGTCTCTGCTTGCCTAAACAGGGCCGTGTGCTTAGATTATGTAAACGTTGGAGCGGACAAGGATTTGATCTTAATGTCTTTTGTTTGCCAGGACAATAATACTTAATCGGCTTATGTCTGTTAGCTGTTTGTTTGGATTCACAACTAAAACAAGTAAAATTGTAAATCACCAATAGTAAAATGTTGTTATAATATTTTGAATCAAATATCTGTATTTATGGCGGAGATAGTTCATTAAAATGTGATTAGAATATTTCATCTTCGGGGAGGTGTAACTCCGTAATGTCTTCCTGGGCAGGTGGTATGTAAAATCTACAATTCTTTTTGAAAATCAATAGTATTCTATGGCTATATATAATAAGTAAGATGGCGCCGGGAGTGAACGTACTAAACGATAACGCCGATGCAAAAGCATGTAAAAGGTGCAAATCCGTACCAGTAAGCGGTTTAAAATGTTTAAAATGCGAATCGGTTTCGTATGTGAGTTGTGTGAAATACTTAAAAAAAGTTAAACATATTGACGATAAGCATATAATATGCTGTGATGATTCTGACACACCCACTCATGGTGGAAAAGACGAAATAATGGAGGCTTCTTTCAGCAGCGCCCAAGACATCGAGATTGACGCAAGAAAAATTGAAATTAGCTATTTAAAAGAAATAGTAAATCAAAAAGATTGCATAATTAACAATCTTCAAGAATATATTTCATCATTAAAAGACCAAATACTTCTCCTAAACAAATTAGCATCCATATCGCCATCTACTAGCATAAAGCAAAATGTTCTATCCACCACCGATCCACGACCATGGAGCACGGCTGTTAAAAATAACAACAAAACTGAAGTGTCGTCGACGAGTAAGACCGTAACTCGTGAAAAATTATATGGAACTACAACAAATCACCAAAACAATGTGACTTTAAGAGACATCGGTTCTAAAGAAAATTCGACTAACATAAACAAAACAAACCTTTTACAAACCACAATAACCGAGAAAAACATAAACACAAAAATTTTAGACAGCACACAGAAGCAAAAATTATCTGAGTTAGTAAATATAAATAATGATATTAATTTAGACAACGGATTTCAACAGGTAGTGAGCAAAAAAGGTAGAAGAAAAACAACATTAGGAACCAACATCGAAAAATGTGAAATAACAGCTGTAGAAAGCAGACGCGCTGTGTTTATCTCAAGGCTCACGGCTGATACTACAAATGATCAGTTAAAGAAACACCTTCAACAATTCAACATAACTTTTCTTGATATTGAAAAATTACAAATTCAGTCAACCAATATCGCAGCATTTAAAATTACAATACCATCGTCTATGGAAAAAAATGTCAACAATCCTGATATTTGGCCTCGTTTTACAATCATACGGCCCTTTCGTCAACAGAAAAAAACTGCATAATTCAGCACTGAACAAAACAGACGATCGTAAACTAATAGAAAATATAGAATACCTAACGCCCAAAACAAATATTTCCAAATATACGGTAAATATATTCTTAATAAATATACAATGTATTAGAAATAAGCTATTGGAACTGGAAATTTTCTTGAAATTAAATCCCGAAATAAACGTTCTTTGTTTGACGGAACATTGGTTATTTGATGTGCAAGTCGCTGCAAACAAATTAAGTGAATTTACTACAGCAAGTATTTTTTGCCGTAACACTTATCTACATGGCGGTGTGGCTATTTTTGTTAAAAACAATATTTTATTTAAACCTATAAAGAAATTTGAATTCTTGAACATGGAAAAACATTTTGAAATAGTAACAATTGAATTAATAGACCAAAAAATGACTGTGACTACAATATATCGTGCGCCTGATGGAAACATGGATATTTTTTTCAACAACTTAATCACATTTCTAGAATTAATCAAAAATTTAGAAAATAAAGTAATTACGGGAGACTTTAATATACAGATGCAGAATAATGCAGATAAACATGCCGTTCGATTAATAAATATCTTAACGTCATATGGTTTACACCAAACAGTTCAAGAACCGACAAGGCCGAACAAAAACGGAGGTTCAATAATTGATAATGTATTTACAAGCATATCAAAAGAAACTTACAGAGTCGAAGTTAAAAATCCATGCTTATCGGATCACTTTGGTATACACTTTTCAGTAAAAAGTATTCCACAAAAACAGGAGGAGAAAGTTAATAGCCGAAAATTAACTATAAGAAACTTAAATAACCTAAAAACGGCTTTGAAAAATACAAACTGGACTACAATTTATGAACAAAAAAATGCCCAAAATTGTTTCACCGAGTTTTATAAAATTTTATTAAAACATTTCGATGACTGCTGTCCCATAAAACAAGCAGTACCAAGAAAAAATAAAATTCGTTGGTTTACAGATGAAATAAGGGATATGAGGAACATATTAGAATCGCTTTCCACCATAAACAATGTTAGACGAACCGAAGACTCGCAAAAATTGTATAACACCTATAAAAAAATCTACAGTAACAAAATTAGAGCGACAAAAAAAGAGGCAAATAGTCGATTCATCTTAGAATCAGATAACAAAAATAAAGCTGTTTGGAAGATAATAGAAGAAGAATGCAAACAAACCAAACATCATAAGCATAACAAAATAGAAATTAAGGCTGACGAATTTAACTCGCATTTTGTTAATGTTGGAAGTGCAGTAATTAACAGTCTACCAACCAGTACTACAGATTTTCACGTATTTTTAAGGAAGGGTGTAAGTTCACCAACAAACTCCTTTTATTTACATACAATAACCGAGACAGAGTTGAAAAAATATATTTCTAACCTAAAAAACAAGAATGCTAAAGATATAAACGGCCTTAATGCAAAAGTACTTAAGCATATTTGTGCTGCAGTATTAGTACCTCTTTTATGCTCCATAAATAAATGTATCGAAGAAGCAATTTTTCCAGAGGAACTGAAGTTAGCAAAAGTTTCCGTCATATACAAAAATGGAGACCGAAAAAATCCAAACAATTACCGACCCATTTCCATTCTACCCATCATTTCAAAAGTGGTTGAAAGTATTATAAAAGACCAGTTACTTACCTTTATTACTCAACACAACATCTTGAGTGAACAACAGTTTGGTTACAGAAAAGGAAAGTCGACTACTCTAGCTGTGACAGATATTATAAATGAAGTCATAAAAGCTTTTAATAACAAATATAAAATAGGAGTAACTCAAATTGATCTAAGTAAAGCATTCGACACTGTTGTTCATGATTGCCTCTTCGACAAACTACACCATATAGGAGTAAGGGGCGTGCCCCTTACATTAATGCAAAATTATTTATTTAATAGAAGGCAAATTGTCTTCGTAAATCAAGAATTGTCGGAAGAAAAAGTGTTAAGTTCGGGAGTTCCGCAAGGTTCCGTGCTGGGGCCGTTGCTATTTCTGATATACATCAACGATTTACCTGCAAACTGCACCATAGGAAAGTTAATACTTTTTGCTGATGATACCACCATAATCAATACAGCAGTTGATGATGCTGCCCTAAGTTTAGCCACGAAGAAAAATCTTCGAGTTGTAGAAGAATGGTTTACGGCAAATCAGCTGAAGCTTAATGCTGAAAAAACGCAAAGTGTTGTTTTTGATGTAAAAAACGGTAGAGATGAGACAAAAGCAGTAAAATGTCTTGGTTTCTATATAGATAACAATCTACGGTGGCATGTTCATGTGCAACAGATAACAAGCAAACTATCCACAGCAACTTATCAGTTGAGAAAATTAATTCAATTAACAACTCCAGCAGCGGTGAGGAATTTCTATTTTTCAAACTTCCATAGTGTATTGCAATACGGAATAATTCTATGGGGTGCTAGTGCGTGTGCTGATCGTGTGTTTATATTGCAAAAATCGGCAGTGCGATCGATGGCTTGCGCAAATTATAGAGAACATTGCAGACCGTTATTTATAAAATTACAAATTTTAACTGTGCCCCTGTATCTTAATATTGGAGTGCTTGTTGTTCATAAAAAGTAATGAGCATAATCTCCCTAAGCAATCTTGCCACCACTTTTACAGTACCAGACAGAACGACGATCTAGTCCTGCCAATTCACAGATTGGCCAAAACTCAGTGGCAACCCTTATCCTATTTAGCAACGAAACTGTATAATAAACTTCCATTACTAATTAGACAAATGCCAGCAAAAAATTACAAAGCTGCAATAAAGAAACATCTTGTAAATACTGCTTACTATACTGTTGATGAATTTTTAAAGTGTGAATCTTTCTAAAAGTAAATTTTGATGTTATTTATATTTTATTTGTATGGCAATTTTTATGTTGTTGATAGATATTAATTAGTTGTTTGTTTTATACATCTATTTTTGTTGACGTATGTAAATGCAATGTATGCATATTAACATGAATAAACTGCTATGCTATGCTATGCTATGCTATATGTTAAAAATAATAATTAAAATTATAATACATTTTCGGAACGAAATACTAGCATGTAATAATAAAAAAGAGATAGTTTTTACAGGATTAGTATTTTATATACATATAAAGTTAAAAGAGAAACGTACTCTCTTTTAATGTCCATAACAAGTTGTAGGTGACTAACATTGTTCTGTTTAGTGCACATAAAAATAAGGAATGTTTATAATAAAAAAAATTAAAATTTGACCTTTTGATAAGTATTTTAGAAAATTTAATCACTGTGCGTGAGGTTGTTTAGTTTATCGTTGCTGCATGTAAGTTGGGCGTCTTATAACTAATATTCCAAGCCGTATTAGACAGCTAGTCCGGCCCTGACTGTATTTCTGCGCTTTGTTTTATTAAGTAATATTATTAAACAAACAAACATTTCCATCAGTATTATTTTCTTTATGTTACAGTTAATTACGTGTTTTACTAAATAACTCACTTTCGACAAATTTCCAATTAGTGACTCAAGAAATAGAGCAAAAAACCAATTATAGTTTTCGCACTTCGTAGAATTATCAGACTTCTGACGTCACGGAATTACCATCCAATACGCACTACAGCTGATTTCAAAAATACAGCACGAAAGTGCATTTTTGAGGGGAAGAAGTTTTTACCTATACTGAACGTGAATTCCAATAACCACACTGCGAATTTTCCAACTCGTACAATAGGTACTAGTATAATTAGGTAACAGCAACCAGAAAAAATAATTTCTCGTTAAGTGGGTAATTTTGTTACGCACATCGCAATAATTGTTATTGCTCATATTTGTCTTCATGTACTTGAAAGGTTACGCCGATTTCGTGAATTTTAATATCATAGCAGATGTACAATTGAATTTAGAATCCAAACTGTGATACATGGAGTCATAATTAACAGTGACAATAATAAAAATAATTTTGAAAAAATAATATTCAAATGCAAAGCATTTTTTCTTTTTTTTTAAAGGAAAGTATAAGAAAAAAACAAATTTCTAAACTTTAAATAAAATTTTATAACAATATATTACAAAAAAATAATTCAATTTTAATTAATCATAAAAATTTCCTTGAGGCGAGAAAAAAATTAAATATTTGTAATAATAATAAGGTCTATGCTTGAAGAAAAAAAATTTACCGTGATATTTGAAATTAAAGCCTATTTAATAACTGTAAACGTAGTTATTTTTGTCACATTCCACTTGTTTTTAATATTCTTTTAAACGTATTGTACTACCCAGTAAAAAGTTAAGCTATACACTTTCATGAAATAATAGGTTTCTTTATCATGTATTTGACAACTTAGGAGTGTTTACGCTTACGTCAAATAATGTTAAATATTTGTTGTCTCACAAAATAATTAAACATAAATGTAATAAAATTTCGAACACAGAATCACACCTCATATGTTATTCAAACTAATTTAATTGTATGTACTTGTTTAATTAATTATTAGATGTGTAATTATCTATGCCCCAATTTATTAGTTGGCATATTTAACAAATTTAAAACTTAAAAAAATGAATTCGAACTGTAGTTTGATTAGTACGAATATTATTAGAAGGAATATAATTTAGTAGTAATTCGGCTGCAAGCATTATAAATTTTTCCGAAATAAATAAAAAAACCATGTGAAATAATCAGCAACAGCAACAAATTGGTAAAATACTTATTCATAGAGTCACAAAACCTCCCTCATCAGCGCTCGAGCAGAACTAATTCTAAATGGCACATAACATGCTATCAGTTACGCTAAGATGCGTCAATAAACTAATGTGGCCACCCTTCATGACTCACTTTACACCGCTGTGATCGAAATACATTGTGGTTTGTTATTCATATTCAAATTATAAAATTCTATTTAGTTTTTCAAACAAAAACGGGAGACAATACAGAATGAAAGAGACACAAAAAGGAGAATGGAAACATACGGAAAGAGAAACAGAGGCAGAGATGAAAAAGAAATAGAAAAAGTTCGTTTAAGAGAGAACGTAAAATAGATAGATATTGAAAGGGGTACATTGCGACTGTGACCGAGAGAGAGGTGGGGGTGTAACAAGAACAGAAAGAGAGGAAAATGCTAGCGAAGAAGTTAAGGACGGCACGGGTGGAAGAAAAAAAACAACGAATGAGAGAAAAGGGCATAAAAACAGTTCTTTTAAATGAAAGCGAGAAATAAAGGCAGGAAACATATAAATAGAAAATGAAGAAGAGACAGAATGTTAAAGAAGAGAGAAAGAGGGAAAAAAATACAAAGAATATGATAGGCTTGAAAGGAAAGGGGGAAAGATAAGGTTAAAAAACGTGATAACTTCGGGGAAGAAAACAAGAACGAACGAGAGAAAGCAATATGAAAACGCTTTTAAATGAAAGAGAACGATAAAGGCAAGATAAATGCAAAGGTAAATGTAAAAGATAGACTCGAAGAATATTAAAGAAGACAGAAAAAGTTAAGAAAACCACAGAGAATATGAGAAAATCGAAAGAAAGGGGGAGGATAAGGAAAGAGAGACAAAAGGAGATGAGAAAGAAATAGAAAAAGCTGTTTTAAGAGACAACATAGTAATTTGGGAGAAGAAAAAGAGAACGGAGGACAGAAAACGATATAAAAAAACACATTTTCAATGAAAAAGAGAGCGATAACGGCAAGATAAATGCAAAGGGAAAATGAAGAAGAAAGAGACAAAGAATGTTAAAGAAGACAGAAAAACGGAAGAAAGCCACAGCAAATATAAGATAATCGAAAGGAAAGAGAGACAAAAGGAGATGCAAAAGAAATAGAAAAAACTCTTTTAGGAAAGAACGTAATAACTTGGGGAGAAAAAGAGAACGAACGAGAGAAAGCGATATAAAAAACCTTGCAATAAAAGAGAGTGATAACTGCAAAGAAAATTCAAAGGGAAAATGAAAAATAAAGAGAGACAGAATGTTACAGAAGGCAAAAAAAGAGAGAAATGCGATGGAGAATAGAATTGAGCAAAGAGAAAGATGAGAGCAGTGGCGTCTCATGAACATTTATTTCAGGAGGGCGTCACAAATTCAAAACAAAAACATTTTACTTATTAATTAACAGTTTTATAGATTACCTCAGTACACTTTTCTTTTTGATTTAGAACATACTTAATTAGTATGTCATTAAAACTATAGCTGTTTCTAATGATGTATTTTTAACATTCCACTTAAATATTTAAAATCTTTACCACAGTTTGCTGTGGAGAAAAAGACGCATACCACAATCCATTATTAGACAAACAAAAAAACCAAAGCTCTTTTCAGTTCGCACCCGCATATGCAGTCCACGGATTTACACATTAAAGTGTTAAATTTTTCTACAAATTCTTAATTTTTTCTTTTTTGAGTTTGGAAAATTTGCAATTTTTGAAGTAAACTGTTACAAATTCGTTTTTAAAATTACAAAAATACCTAAATCATGAAATTCTCATTGCGGTGCTTAAAATATTCCGCTTAATTTGTTTAAAATATGCAGCGCGTCCTTTGTAACGGGATCTCCGCTCCCTAGCCGTAGTTATAAATAAGCCTGCATCCCGGTCACTACGTTTAAGTGACCCTACAGGTTATAGCTTTGCCCAGGCAGTATACTGGGCGGTTGGAGGCCGATGATATACGCAGGTAAAGGTAAGTTCCAAGAAGTAGTGGAGTTGCTTTTGTAATTAGGGACTTGAGTCCTATAGATACTTGCACCCACTAGCAAAGTTTCGTCACAGTGAGCTCGTGCATTTGCTGTTAGGGTACCGGTCACAAAGATCTGACCGGCCACCGACCCATCTGGTTTGCGCGTACCTAGTTGACCAGTACTGGACACTGCGAGTAGCCCAACTGGTAGTAACTTTAATGACCGGTGTCACGAGGACCAAGTCCGAGTCCGCGGGGGCAAAGCAGCCCTCGTCCTGGTCACGGCGTAGGACTCGTGGTGGCAGTGGTAAGCCTATGCAAGGTAGCGCCGGGCACTAATCTGCAGGTTTAGTAGAGATTCAGGTAATCTCCCCCGAACAGTGTAAACTTAGGATTCGGACTCTGATGTCATGACTGATAGCTTGTTTTCGTTGAACCGTTGTTTACTTGAGCATGAGCGCTGATTGAGCGTAACTCAATCCGGCCCGAAGAGAGACGGCGCGGATAAGGCTCACGCTAGGTGCCGCCACGTTAAACAAAACTAGGTTGGCTGTAATGGCCTCCCCACAGTAACACACTATTATGGTGGCACAAATTCCTTTGCCGGGGATTTTGTATATTTTATATTTTTTGTTTACATAATCGCTGTCTCGTTTTAAAAACAACAGCGCCCGCCTGGGACGCGCAATTTTTAAATTTTGCTACCTTACAATGTTTCATAAAAACATCGCTCACCTAACCTCCTTTAAAACCCGCCTTATAGAAGCGGGTGAAAAGGAAAACAAACGAAGAGATGAGAATAGAAGTTCTGGTAAAATAAAGCAGAAGGAAATAAACCGAGAAAATGGGACGAGCAGAAAAGAAGGGAAGAAATTTGAAAGACAGAAAAGAAGCAAAACATGATAGTAAAGTAAACATCAATAATAAAAGTAAAATTTAATTAGTAGAGCAGCAGACAAGTTAAAAAAAAATTAATATACCCGAAGGTGTTAAAATTTTCCTTTGTCTTCGGAATCAGAAACAGTTTTTAGAATGTTGTTGATGAAAACAAGACAGTTTTTTTTAATTCTGTGAATTCTCATTAAAAAACTTAACTTGCTTTTTATAATAAACCATCTTAAAACCCCCACAACAGTCTTATTATGGTACCAAGTCCGGACTTTACATACAAAAAATGATGAAACCTTAAGTATAGTTAATAACACGGTTATGCACCGATGAGGCTTGTAAAGTTTTCATTATGTCTTTTAATATAGTAAACAAGAAAGTAATCGATTCTATATAATGTGTTTATGTTTTTGAGTTTAACCTTGTGTACATTTCGTTAGTTGCAAATTATTTTTGGGTTATTGTTTTTAATTAGGGTTCATTAAATGAGTCGGTCTTGAATAAAGTCCTCTTCAACAAAAATCATACCTTGACGGTTTCTAATTTTTGTTTCCACAATAGGTACAACAGTAAAAACATAAATCACTTCCAAGAATATTAACCTGAAAAAATACTCTATAATACCAAGAAAATGAGAAAAATATCGTATAAAGTTATCAACCTATAAATAACCCTTATTAGTCTAACACAAAAAAGTTGTACAAACATATCAATTTGGTATAATTATACTTAACTAAAAAAACGTAGAAAGAATTTTTTAGAAAATAAGCTGTATCAAGATGTGAGATATGTACTTAATGCGTCCAGCAGTATTGCATACACTTCAATAATCAATAAAATAAATGTACCCGTTTTTTATTAAATTGGCTTCGTATATTAGTATTTCCAATTTTAATTTTTAATATTTCGGATGGCATGTACGTCAGAAACATAGATCAATGAACTGGGACTAGATTTGCCGGTACTTGTGAGCGCTATACGATTTCATGGGATTGCACAAATTCTAGAAATATCCGGATACTCTGCATGCTTTCCTTAGACTTCCCACGGCTTTCGTTGGACTTCCCCGACTCCCTTAAGACTTTCCTCGGACTTCCCCGACTTCCATTAAACATCCACAACTTCCCTTGGACTTCCCCGAGACTTCCCCTATTTACCGTGTACACCGGGCTTCCCCTGCGGTTTGCTCCTCGCCTATTTATACAATTCTAAATAGCTATGTGTGTATTTCATGTGATCAAAAATTATGAGATGAGTTACAAAATTAAATTATAACGGTTAAAAAAAATGACCCTTCTAAAACGGTACGTCACTGAACCGATTGACCCCTCTAAACCGGTACGTCACTGTGTGGCTGAATATTGGCTTTTACCAATATTGGCCGAACAGCTAGTCAGATTGCCAATCGAAAAGTCGATCGCTAGGTTTCTTTAAAAAATGGCGGACGGCTTTATCCCTGTATTCTGAAAATAAAATCTTTTACACACGAAAGTCAATTATTTACTCGAAAAGGAGGCCACTGCTGTCTGCAATAAAACAAAAAGTGATTAAACAGTGACGTTTATTAGCTACGCTGCGGATACCTCATCAAGCTCTCTTTTTAGATGTGTTGTTATCTAGGAAAGAAAATTAGTTTGTTGTGTGTTTTCAGTGATTTTTAACAGGTAAGTAACGAAATTGTATCTTTTACTGCCGTTAATTGACTTAGTGATTTATAATAAAATGTGTCTACGAAGCTTATGCCAAACGTGCAGGGTATAGCGTGGTAGTTTTACAATAAGGGTCTTCGTACTGTAAATGAGTTTTAACCAATTCTAACCGGTTTATGGAATTTTTCAAGATAAAAATTAGTTGTAAACTACCTTTAAAAGTCTTTGCGAATATCAAAATTTATCGTATAATTCAAGACTTCGTAGGTTAGTTGAAATAAAATTAATTTTACGTAGCAAAACTCTAATAACCTGTCAGTCGGTAAATAAAATACATACTGGCAATGAGCTGTTAATCCCCCAGCCACCCCAACGGCTGTTTTTGTTTAAGCTTACAAATTTCACCTTTAAAACCTATTAAATGACAATAAAAAAATTGATAGGTAAATTGAGAAAAACCACCGCGAGGTTCTCTTTTATGACATCAGTGGCGGCCATCCCATACGGGCACCGGTGCTGCAAAACCGCCATGTTTTTAGTAATTTTAACAAAACAAATTATTCTCTTTATTAATTTTAAAACCAAGCTCAAATTTTTAAAAAATTCCCAGCAAAGTTTGAATTTAAAAGGCATTAAAGCGAAAGCAGCCAGCAACGAGCTAAGACAAAATTGTCTTCGTCTAGTAAAGAAGATCTGTGCACCGATTTACTTCCGCTTGAGCTCTAATTGACCAATTAGAGGCTGGCATACTAACTATGTGATTGTTTTCAAACTTTAACGTGTAATTAATCCTGCAGTCGTGCAGCAGCAAATTATTGTTTTAGTTTTCATATATTGTTTGCTGAGGGGCGTTTGTAAGTACGCTAATCTGCGTGTTTGTATAAAATACTTCAATCGACAAATAATAATTAAATATCAAACATGATTAATAGTTAAATATTTAATGTTATTGACGGTACCAGCACGGTGTTGTTAACTTAAAAAAATTCATATGTTATCATTATAGTAGGGTGCTCGCGGAACCAAAAGTCGCTTAATTAAGGAGTTAGTGGGCACTTCGAGGTTAAAATGTTTGACCTAGCCAGAATTGTTGCTTATACCTCAAGGATTCCAAATCCACAATTCGTCAAAAAATCGTCCTGTGCATAAGGGCACAAAACAAAAAATTAAAACTAACAACATGCCGAGAAACCTCAGGTCCTAAAGCATATTCCTGCCAAATATCAAAATTTTTTCTGTACTTGTTATGTTTAAAAAAAATATTTAATGCATGAAATTAACGCATGCCATATGGGCAACTAAAACACAAAATCGTCGTTTTCTCGATTCGAGGTACGCCAAAAATTGGTTATTTTTCCGACTTTTTTAGCTCTACAATCGATTATGTCCGTAATGGCCGCCTATAGCGGGAAAACTTACTCTTTATAAAATGTGCGTCATTCTGTCTGGAAGGCGATGGTTTTTAAATTATATTTTTAGAACGTATATTAACCGATATATTAAACTAAATGTAGAATAGTGCAAAAATTAGCAATATTTATCCGCTCCCCTACTCGATCATATGATTCACGCTTCGTCGCTTATCCCACTCCTCTCGACTACCCAATGCACACTCCACTACACCCCGCAATGACTATTCACAGTATAGAATCGCCATACGTAATACTTTTTATGAGGAATTATTATTAATATTAGAGAAAACGTTGAGAATAATATTGTTATTATTGTTGTTCTAGACATGTTGTCATGAAAAATAGATATAATAATATTTAAAAAATACTTCTGTGTACAGTTGGTGAAGACAAAGCTGATACTATTTATGCTGTTAATAATTGATTTAATCACTATTATATACAAACATGACCTACATAAAATAACAAATTAATCAATCGCTTTCAGAATCCTCTTCAGGGGAAACAGTTGATAATTTCCGACTACGCTTAGATGTTGTACTATTTTTACATGATTTTTGCCCCATGCAATAACAGGCACCAATACAATGCATGTTTTTCTTTTTGCAGGAACATACCTTACTTGTACAGTCTGAAACATTATTTATTTTTTAATAGTCATTAGTTGAGGTAAATACATTAAAAGTTAATCAATTCGTACCTTTTTTGCAACCACAAGTAGCTAATATGCTGAGATCTTCAGGAAGCGCGGGTTGAGTCTGTAGAACAGGTAAGATTTCATCCTGCTCAATCTTCCATCCATACTCTAAAATGTTAGGCAGTATGGGCTGTGGTTCCAAGCTGCTAAGCCAAATTTTGGTTTGATAATGTGCTCTCAAACAATGCTGTTTTAAACTATTTTCTGTAGGAGGCAATTTATCTATTGTTTTGGACACTGCATTTCTTATCGAACCAGCTGATGATAGCTTATTCGAACACTATTGCTATAGAGTTTGCTGCAAGTGGAGGGTTCGCTTCTGTTTTAGACTATAAAACAAATTTTCAACTTGAAGATAACTTATTAAGTTCTAACCACGAAGAAGCAGATACGAGGATTCTTCTACATATTTTGTCTGCTAAAAAAGCTGGATATACGAGATGCATAATTGACTGTAAAGATACGGATGTATTAATACTTTTAGCCCATTTCAAAGACCAGCTAACACCTGAAGTTTGGATGAAAATTGGTAGTCGAAATGCAATTCGTTTTATTCAGATTCACGATATAAATTTAAACCCTTCACTTACAAAAACTCTACCTGCTTTTCATGCATTAACTGGATGTGATACGACAAGCCAATTTCATGGAATAGGAAAAAAGTTTTGCTGGAAGATATTCTTGTCTTACTACAAATTACTTGAAGATGTTGGTGTTGAAGATTTTAATGATAATTTGTTTAAGAATATGCACAATTTTGTTTTAAAACTGTACACTAACAACAGCGATATATCTTCCATCGATGTTCTAAGATCAACGCTTGCAGTGTCCAAAACAATAGATAAATTGCCTCCTACAGAAAATAGTTTAAAACAGCATTGTTTGAGAGCACATTATCAAACCAAAATTTGGCTTAGCAGCTTGGAACCACAGCCCATACTGCCTAACATTTTAGAGTATGGATGGAAGATTGAGCAGGATGAAATCTTACCTGTTCTACAGACTCAACCCGCGCTTCCTGAAGATCTCAGCATATTAGCTACTTGTGGTTGCAAAAAAGGTACGAATTGATTAACTTTTAATGTATTTACCTCAACTAATGACTATTAAAAAATAAATAATGTTTCAGACTGTACAAGTAAGGTATGTTCCTGCAAAAAGAAAAACATGCATTGTATTGGTGCCTGTTATTGCATGGGGCAAAAATCATGTAAAAATAGTACAACATCTAAGCGTAGTCGGAAATTATCAACTGTTTCCCCTGAAGAGGATTCTGAAAGCGATTGATTAATTTGTTATTTTATGTAGGTCATGTTTGTATATAATAGTGATTAAATCAATTATTAACAGCATAAATAGTATCAGCTTTGTCTTCACCAACTGTACACAGAAGTATTTTTTAAATATTATTATATCTATTTTTCATGACAACATGTCTAGAACAACAATAATAACAATATTATTCTCAACGTTTTCTCTAATATTAATAATAATTCCTCATAAAAAGTATTACGTATGGCGATTCTATACTGTGAATAGTCATTGCGGGGTGTAGTGGAGTGTGCATTGGGTAGTCGAGAGGAGTGGGATAAGCGACGAAGCGTGAATCATATGATCGAGTAGGGGAGCGGATAAATATTGCTAATTTTTGCACTATTCTACATTTAGTTTAATATATCGGTTAATATACGTTCTAAAAATATAATTTAAAAACCATCGCCTTCCAGACAGAATGACGCACATTTTATAAAGAGTAAGTTTTCCCGCTATAGGCGGCCATTACGGACATAATCGATTGTAGAGCTAAAAAAGTCGGAAAAATAACCAATTTTTGGCGTACCTCGAATCGAGAAAACGACGATTTTGTGTTTTAGTTGCCCATATGGCATGCGTTAATTTCATGCATTAAATATTTTTTTTTAAACATAACAAGTACAGAAAAAATTTTGATATTTGGCAGGAATGTGCTTTAGGACCTGAGGTTTCTCGGCATGTTGTTAGTTTTAATTTTTTGTTTTGTGCCCTTATGCACAGGACGATTTTTTGACGAATTGTGGATTTGGAATCCTTGAGGTATAAGCAACAATTCTGGCTAGGTCAAACATTTTAACCTCGAAGTGCCCACAAAAGTCAAAATAGAAACCGCTTAGCACTCTACTATTAATGTATGAACAAGTTTTATCACTTTTTCTAAACATGCGTACGAACACAAAAAAGGAAATTCAACAAAAAGAACGTCCAATACCCGATGCGCCCCGTATAAAAATATTTGTGGGTGTAGTAAAAACATTTTCTGTTTTCTATGGATTCGTTTTTTGAGAGTTATGCCAATTGAATCAGTGCAGAGATTTGTCTTCTAATACACAGAAATAATAATTTTGGACTTAACAGCACGTCAAAAATTATTTATCTAATTTAATTGTTAAAACCATTAAATTAGATAAACGATTCTTTGTCGTTTAAAGATCATACATCTAATTTAATGTTTGAAACCTTTAAACCATTAAAATAAATAATTGACATTTTTACGTCAAAAAATTTAATTCTTGTGACCATTTAAACCCTTAAATTAAATAAAAGAGTTTTTGGGGTCAAAACAACATTCATCTAATTTAATTGTCTTGATGGTTTCTATGGTTCTAACCATTAAAATAAATAAACACTATTTTGTCGTCAAAAAATCATTTATCTAATTTAACAGTTGAAGGAAGCCATTAAAACAATTTAATTAGATAGATGACTTTTTGACATTAAATAAATGATATTTTGTCGTCAAAAAAACATTTATCTAGTTTAACGGTTGAAACCATTGAAACAAGTAAACCAGATAAATTACTTTTTGTCGTCAAAAAATTATTTAACTAATTTAATCATTGAAACCATTAAAATCATTCAATTAGATAAAGTTTTGTTGACTTTAAAAAACAATGTTTCTAATTTAATAGTTGAAACCATTGAAACCCTTAAATTAGATAAAGGATTTTTTTATGTCAATAAATCATTTTTCTAATTTAATGGTAGAAACCAGTAAATTAGATAATTGATCTTTTGTCGTCAAAAAAATATTTATCTGATTTAATGGTTGAAACCATTGAATTAGATAAATGATGTTTTTACATCAAATAATCATTTATCTAGTTTAATGGTTGAAACCATTGAAACAAGTAAA
Source organism: Ctenicera cuprea (assembly GCA_958336395.1). Taxonomy (NCBI): domain Eukaryota; kingdom Metazoa; phylum Arthropoda; class Insecta; order Coleoptera; family Elateridae; genus Ctenicera; species Ctenicera cuprea. The sequence continues at coordinate 57,328,078 of OY284489.1, forward strand.
CTAGATGAATGATTTTTTATCGTCAAAAAATTATTTAACTAATTTAATCGTTAAAACTATTGAAAACAGTAAATTAGATAAATTTATGTTGACGTCAAAAAATCATGTATCTAATTTAATGGGTGAAACCATTGAAACCATTAAATTAAATAAATGATTCTTTGACGTCAATAAATCATTTTTCTAATTTAATGGTTGAAATCATTAAATTAGATAAACGATTCTTTGTCGTTTAAAAATCATATATCTAATTTAAACCATTTAAACCATTAAAATAGATAAATGATATTTTGACGTCAAAAACTAGTTTAATTAATTTAATTCTTGAAACCATTGAAACCATTAAATTAACTAAATGAGTTTTTGAGGTCAAAAAAATTTATCCGATTTAATTACCTTGTGGTTTCAATGGTTCTAACCATTAAATTAAATAAATGACATTTTGTCGTCAAAAAAACATTTATCTAGTTTAACGGTTGAAACCATTGAAACAAGTAAACCAGATAAATTACTTTTTTTCGTCAAAAAATTATTTAACTAATTTAATCGTTGAAACCATTAAAATCATTCAATTAGATAAAGTTTTGTTGACTTTAAAAAATAATGTTTCTAATTTTATGGTTGAAACCATTGAAACCCTTAAATTAGATAAAGGATTTTTTTATGTCAATAAATCATTTTTCTAATTTAATGGTAGAAACCATTAAATTAGATAATTGATCTTTTGTCGTCAAAAAGATATTTATCTGATTTAATGGTTGCAACCATTGAATTAGATAAATGATGTTTTTACATCAAATAATCATTTATCTAGTTTAATGATTGAAACCATTGAAACAAGTAAACTAGATGAATGATTTTTTATCGTCAAAAAATTATTTAACTAATTTAATCGTTAAAACTATTGAAAACAATAAATTAGATAAATTTATGTTGACGTCAAAAAATCATGTATCTAGTTTAATGGTTGAAGCCATTGAAACCCTTAAATTAAATTAATGATTTTTTGACGTCAATAAATCATTTTTGTAATTTAATGCTTGAAGCCATTTAAACCAATAAAATAAATAAATAATATTTTGACGTCAAAAAATAGTTTATCTAATTTAATTCTTGAAACCATTGAAACCATTAAATTAAATAAATGGCTATTGAGGTCAAAAAACTTTATCCAATTGAATTACCTTTCGATGGTTCTAACCATTAAATTAAATAAATGATCTTTTGTCGTCAAAAAATCATTTATCTAATTTAATGGTTGAAACCATTAAATTAGATAAATGATATTTTGACGTCAAAAAGTCATTTATCTAATGTAATAGTTGAAAATATTGACGATTTTTAAATAAATGATTTTTTTGACGTCAAAAGATCATTCATCTAGTTTACTTATTTCAATGGTTTTTCGCGACAAAAAAAATTATTTATCTAATTTAATGGTTGCGAATGGTTTTAACCAGATATTAGAAACATGTTATTTTGACGACAAAAATTCATTTATCTACTTTAATCGTCGTTGAAACGGCGCATTGACGATTATTAGATAAATGATTTTTTGACGTCAAAAATAGTTTTTCTAATTTCTGGTTAAAACCATTCACAACCATTAAATTAAATAAATGACTTTTTGTCGTCACAAAAATTATTTAAATTAAGTTTTGAATCATCTGGTCCACTTGTTTAAACTTGTTTAAAAATATATGAAAATAATATCTATACTAAATGGGTAGCGCTTATTTATAAAACTTCAAAATTTTAATACAACTACTACCAAAGTTATGAGCAAAAAATTGATAAGCGAATGTTTCATATTCAGTATTTCGCAGGAAAGCGTTTCCTGGCAATGTTTATAGGAACTTATTCTTATAGTGATGTGTAGAACTTGCCCTCAAAGATTCTGCAAACCTTTCAAACTCACCCTGTGTATATAAATAAAGTCGGCCTATTTCTGCTGCTTAAAAATTTATCATCAACGCCAGAAGAGTGAGTACACCTAGAAATTTAGTTCCCCATCTCACAGTTTTACATCTTTTCTAATACCTGTCAGAATAATATTTCATCAACGTAGTCCGGGATTAATCGCACGCCCTCCTAGTCCAAAAGCAAATTATCGTATTCATGAACAACCGGAGCTGGCGAGAACAACAAGTAATTTTAGATAATTCTGAGATATTTTTGGTGATTAAAAATAATTTAAAATGGACTGATTTAATATCTATTAGATTATTTTAAATCACTTAAAAGCAATTTTCAACCGAGATTAGCTAATTTCTAAAAATGTTTAACTAATCTCATTCAATTTTCAAGCTTTCAGATACATTACAAGAATGAAAAGTCCATGGAACGAAAATGAAAAACAGAACTTTGCGGTTTGAAATTACGTTTATTTTCAACATAATTTCCTGCCACCTGATGATCCAAAGCCTCTATGCCTTGATAAAATTCAGAACTGTCCGGTTCTTCAAAATAGGCATCCACAGTAGCTTTAACATCGTCGTCTGTTAAGAATTTCTTGCCTACTAGGTATTTTTTCAGACGTGAAAACAGGTGGTAGTCCGACGGTACTAAGTCTGGCGAATAAGGCGGGTGTGGCATGAAATCAAAGCCTAATTCGTGAATTATTGGCATAGCAATAACATTCGTATGGGACCGTGCATTTCCTGTGAAAAATGACTTTTTTCTTGGCTAAAACAGGACGCTTTCCATTAACTTTCTGCTTTAATGTGTCCAAAAGACTCGCGTAGTATACGCCTGTAATGGTTTGGCCTTTTGGAAGGTAATTAATCAGAAGAATGCCTTTTGCATCCCAAAAAATGGAAACCATTACCTTTCCTGCAAATGCAACAGCCTTTGCCTTCTTTGGAGGAAGAGAACCAATGTACCGCCACTGTTTAGATTGTTGTTTGTTTCCGGCGTATAATGATGACCCCAAGTTTCATCTGTGGTGATAAATCGGCGAATAAAATCGACTTTGTTGTTTTGAAAACGCTCCAAACACTTACGAGGAATTTGCATCCGCGCCCATTTTTGATCAACATTGAGCAGTCGCGGCACCCACCTCGCGGACAGCTTCATGGCCAACTCTTCGTTCAAAATATAATACGTTGTGCGTTCTTTGGAGATGTTCACAGCCTTCGTTATCTTACACGCCTTCAACCGATGGTCTTTTAACACCATAGCATGCACTTTTACAACAATTTCTGGTGCATTTTAGGCGTCCACTACAGGGTGCATCTTTAACACTTGTACGAGCACATTTGAACTCACGAACCCATTTATCTACAGTTGAAAATAAAGGAGCCGAGTCCTTCAGACCATCCTTCATCTCATTATGAATGCAGGTTGCTGATGAGCCTTTTAAGAAGAAGTACTTAATGACAGAACGAATTTCAACACTATCCGTTTTGTTGAAAACTCTGACACGCTCTTAAGTCAACACCTGTCAAAACGAAAGTAATGAACGCAGCAATCTGAAATTTGACAGTTACGGGTTTGAAGGAGTGAAGGAGTGGCGCGCCACAAAAACTGTCTGAAACAGCGTCATCTATCCGTCATCCCACGAACTTTTCAACCATTCTCGTATGTTCATCTCGCATCGTCCATGTTTTAACTCCATATACAGGGTGTTAATAAATTGTAAGGACAAACTTCTAGGGCTTGCAAAACACAACAAAGCAAACAACTTTTGTTAATAAATGTGTGGTCAAAAGTGTTTCCTTTAGAGAATAGAGCCTCTTAAAGATTCTTTGAGAAGTACCTGAAAATAGGCAACCCAAATTGCATTTTCAATTATTTTGCACAGGTCACACGGAATTTTGAAAAAAAATCGATTTAGACATACATGCATTCCATTAATGTCAACTTTCACACAATTCGATATTTTTCTGATATTTTTTGACTTTTCTTGCATTTTTTGTATTGTGATTTTTTGGTAATTATTTTCTTTGGTATTTTTGTTCTGTGTTTCGTATTTTTGTGTTATGGCGAATTATACTTTTGCCGAATAGCATGACATTATGTTCATGTATGGAGCTACTTGGGGTAACGCACGCGAAGCTGCTCGCCTGTACCAAGAACGTTTTCCGAATAGGAATCATCCATCGCACAAGGCTTAGTTTTGAAACAATTTAAAATTAATTTATTTTAAATTTAATTTGAATTTGAAAAGTGGGAAAGAGGGCTTTATTTATCCTGTATTAATTTCCGTCGTTATGGAAACAAATAGTAGGTAGTAAATTGAGTTGCCTACATTTAGGCGCTTCCTAAAGAATCTTTGAGATGCTCTATCCCTGAAAGAAAACACTTTTGACCACACATTTATTAACAAAAGTTGTTTGCTTTATTGTGTTTTGCAAGCCCTAGAAGTTTGTCCCTACAATTCATTAACACCCTGTATAAGGGTAGGTACTTATATGGTTTTATAAATTCGTAGCTTTGTACTAGTTCTTACTTCTTTTTTTCCTAATAGTGTGTTATTGATTTGATAACATATATTACTTGCCTTTTGTATGCTGTTTTGTATTTCATTATCTATTGTTCAATTTCTTGTAATTATGGTGCCTAAGAACTCGTAGCACCTTATAAATTATTGTTATGTTTTTGGTTAATTGATATTAACGTCTTAATAACAAAATATGGAAATAGTTTATTTTTCCTTTCAACCTCTATAACTTTAAAACCAACCATCTCAGTTCATTTATGATATTAGATTTGCATACAGTTTTTTGCAAGCTTTTCAACGAGTCTACACAAATTATATGTCGGTATTTCAAAAAATTAAGCCAAGGTGGTCGCGCGTGCGGAAGTTGACGTTGGAAAACAAAAGCTATCACATAAAGATGCAGTTAAATTTAAATCAATTTAACCGTTCGAGCATTTTTGCAAAAACCAACTCGCTACAGAAATACGAATTTAATTTCTTACTTTTGAACTACCCTGTATATTAAATCGAAATCTCTTTACCTTGTCTCAACTTCCGGTGACGACGGACTATTCTTACATATCGACACAGATTATTTATTATTGTGTCTGCCGGTACCGATGTTTATGTAACAGTCAGGTAGGTCGGCGCGGCATTTGATTTCAAAAGTTATTATTTTAAAAGAAGTCATCAATAAGAGTGTGGGGCGTAACCCACGAGCTTTGCTAGTGTTGTGTATTTTACTTAGGTATACTATTCTATATGGAAATTTTAAAATTTTCTGAAACTGATTTCTTTCTCAATCTCTCTCTTACAAGGAATTAAAAAATCCAGACAAAGGCTATTTTTGGTTGTTTTAAAGGCTGCGTGGTTTAGAGAATTTCTGGGGATCTCCATTTAGGAAGGTTTAAAAGTATAAATATTTTTTGAGTACGGGATTATAACGACTCGTTATTAACGAATGACTTAGGAAACACACAATAGGGATTTCAATAGAAAAGTTTTAAGGTTCAATTACTTGCTTTGCTAATTATTTTAAAGCTAAACCGTAATTAGGTTTTTTGTAGGGAAAAAAGACTGCAGCCACATATATTATCGTTTACAATTCTCCATGTTCCGGAACCGGAAAAATCGAGTACTTAATGACAGCACGAATTTCAACACTATCCATCTTGTCAAAAACTCTGACACGCTCTTAATTAAACAGCTGTCGAAACGAAACTAACGGACGCAGCGAACGAAAATTTGACAGTTGACGGTCTGAAGGAGTGAACTTGCAGGCGCGCCACAAAAACTGTCTGAAACAGCGCCATCTATCCGTCATCTCACGAACTTTTCAACCCATCTTTGTATTTTTTTAATTTTTTACAACATTTTGCTTAATGAATCATAAATTTGTTGGTAAAAACTACTGCTAGGAAAATACCGCTAGTATCAATCTACAATAGCTAAAAGAGACATTTTTATTTAATGTAGTACCCTGACGAATAACTATTTAAAACGATATATTGTATAAGGCATCGCCCGGCGCCCTAGGGCTATATCCTAATTAGCCCAATGGTTAGGACGGCACTGAATGACCACAACACGCAAATAGAATCAAATAACCAGTTTTGTTTTCGCCTAAATTCCAATTGTAGTATTTTTGGGTATGTTTAAATCATACGAACTACGAATGTATATTTTTTTGTTATTACTTATTAGTGACATAACCTACCGCAAATTGTTCATATTCGCATATTTCACAACAAAGCAATTTAAATAAATAATAAAAAACGCAGTAATTTATATAAATAAAATATGCGACCTTCAATTCATCATGATATCAACCTATCGTGCCTTAAAATTGCCTACGGGTAAAGCACAGGTGGGTATTATAATAAATTAATAAAATAGGAAATTGAGGGTTTGCTAAAATAAATTATTAACTTTTTGCGTAATTCAAAAATGTGGTGGAACTGGCTGTCGGTCTGGAAAATTACGTTAATCTAATCTAAAATTCTAATTTATACGGTAGGTTTTGCGAACCAGAAGTAACAGTTACGTCAGGTGTACACTTCCATGACCTTACTCGAATAGCCAAAAATTACATTCACATGAGTTTCGAATGTTCTTGATGAAACGATTTTACTTATTATTATAATTATGGATGCTTAATAGGTTATTGACGCGTGCGTAGCCTCAAACCTTGAAATCACTAAATGTAATAATGCTTTTAATTTTACAATACTAGCTATACGTCAACAAAATTATTAAAAACGTATTAGCAAATTTGAGTATTGGTAATTTATTATAACCATAGCAATGACACAGAAATATTTTGCGTGTCCCTAAAACTGCTCTAATGAGCCCATTTTCCATATTTTAATCAGACGAGGACAATAAATGCAGTCCTTGTTTATGTCGCGGAAATAGGACGCTTGAATGCAAATTAAAAGCAATAAAAGCACATGATCTGTTTATATTAAAATAGACAACCGTCGCGATTCCATTGGAAACAATACAAATTTAATTTAATTATTGTAGAAGTTTAAAATTTTTACTCCATCACAATATAAACGCAATTATTTTTTTTTTTAGAAAAACGTGCTCAAAGCTGGTCCATACAACTGTTTTTGCAAGGCTGTCCCATTAGTCTCGGTTTTGAAATTGCAAAAAATAATCAAAGTGGGCAAATCCCACAACTTTTTGAATCCAGTGTTAGCCAGTTAATAGGCCTGAAGCGATCACATGAGTTCCAGATGGACGTAATAACCATCGTTCTCCAAGAAACAGGTTCCTGTGACTACTCTGCGCTTCAAAGATACGCGAGAAGTTCAATTTTGATTGTGAATTCCAAAGTACCAGTTTTAAGCTAGGTTTTATATTTGTCGAAAGAGATTTTGATACCTTTTCTGCATTTACAACATTTAAACCAAACTTGTATTTTCAGACGTCAAAATGGGCGAGGGTTAACTGCTTTCGATATAAATTGTAAGCGACTTTTGGTGGTTTTAACTCATTGCAATTGCTTTTGGTTGGCATGAAAATAATTTTATAATTAAATTTATATATCAAAATAGTAGTAGGAGTTAATTTTTTCAAAATTTCAGGAAATATTTTCAAAGCAGTTTCTTGTGGGTGCTATTTTCAGGGTTCTTTTTTCATAGTTTTAATAAAATAAATTGATCTATAAATTTCCTGTTGGTCGAGAAACTTAAAACAAAGACGTTTAAAAAAATATTGGTTCAATTCAACTCAATAATTGTGTTCATCCTCACCTAAAACCCATGGCAAGATCCAAAATGGTTAAAAATGTTATCAAAACTGAGAATGTTAAAAAATTGGTTCAAACTGTTTGGCCAAAAGTAGCCAACCAAATAAACTACTGCATATTTTACCATCAGTTACCGAAAATTCACACCTTTATCAAGTGTAGTAACCACCCTACAGTTTATGAGCAATGTTTTTTCGAACAAAGCCAGATTTTCCAAAAATGGATCTATAAATCGGCACAATTGTCGTTATTGGTTACAAAATAAATCGCACGGCATCAAAAATATCTCATACTTTATGTACGCAGAAAAATAACGCGTGGGAGGTAATCGCATAAGATCTATTATTTGATGATGATGATGATGATGGCACGCCAGAAATAGAAATGTTCGGTAAAGAGGTGTGATATTAACAAGATAGTGCACCTCCGCACTTTGTTCTTCGTTTTTTAGTATTTGGATGAAGTCAGGTTGAATGGCTAGCTAGATCTCCAGACCTAAACCCGCTATAGCTTCTTTTATGGGACTTTTTTGAGAAGTACAGTTTTGTCAAAACAGGTCAAATAATTTAAACGATTTTAAAACGCATATTCAACAGGAAATCATGCAATACCAGTTTACGATGATCAAAATGCGCTATAATTGCTTTCCGGTTCTTCTGTAAATAATTAGTTGTGGAGGACTCTATCAACGATGTATAAGTTTTGTATGTTTACTTATTATCGATCTAGTTCTGCTGCTTATCATCAAATCTACACGGTAGACTACTTACTTACTTACAAAGCTCTCCTTCTTCAATTTTTTATGTTTAGGAGTGCTCGTGCAGTTTCGACTATTGTGTCACACCCTCTTTTCCTTGGGCGTCCGCTACCCCTTGTCCCATCTGAAACGTGTTCTTCTGCCCTTATTTTTGTTCATTCTACGTATGGTACATATGTCCTGCCCATCTTAACATTAAAATTTAAAAAAAATTCAAAAATTTCAATAACTTTTGCCAATCTTCCTCCTTTAAATCTTTCTCCTCCATTGCCATTTTTACGTATGTCTCCCATCCCACCGCTGATCTACCTCTTCTCCTTCATGAGTTTGAAGACCATGGCGTCAGTTTCCTCGGCCATCTGTTTATTTGGCATCCGTCGAACATGCCCATACCGGTTATAGGACACATAAACATGCAGCACATAATCATAGGACATTTAATCACAGACAGTTAAACACGCCGACAGACATTTAAACACTGACGCACATTATCACATGGACATATAAACACACTGTCGTATAAACACATTGTGTTTGAATTCTTATATGACTGCAGTAAAACTAAAATATAAAAAAAAATGGCAAATGAAGCTTTATTGCAATCTAGTTTCTAGAAACATCTTAAACACTTCGTTTAATGCAAAATCAAAAACAGGCGATTTGCTAAAATCAGACATTTACAAATTAAATTGTTCGCATTGTAATTCGGTTTATATAGGCCAGACAATTAGAAATATTGATATTAGGTATGAAGAACACGTACGTTGTTACAAATACAAATACCCACATAAATCCAATTACGCTAAACACTTACTAGAACACAATCATTCAATGACATCTAATAACACCATAAAATGTTTACACTTTTGTGATGATAAACGTAAATTAGATATACTAGAAGCTTTTGAAATTCACAAACATTTAAAAACTGTACCCCTAATAAATGAGCAAATTGGTCTCCCAAATTCTCCTCTATTGGATATTTTGGAATAATAAATCAAGTTATCTGCAGACGATTACCGAGATCAAGTTACCAAGTTCTATTGCTATAACAACACTAACTGTTTACTTTTTCATATAACCTTTGACAATGGCATGTAAACATGCCGAAATACGTATAAGGTTAAAATAAATAGATATTGTTAAAGTAATTAAGTATTTTATATACACTGTGTCCATAAAGTAACCCCCCCCCCCAACTAACTTTTGAACGACTTCATATTTTTCTACAAAATTTGGTGTGCTGTAATGGGAAATTAAATACTGCTTTTCAGACCATATTAAAATTTTGTATCATCCAAAATGGCGACTGGGCGCCATTTTGAATTTTTTTGGTAATGGAAGGGGGGGTCGAGTGACTCCTCATTGGAAAGGTCTTTTAGTTCTGCGTCTCATCCTAGAGTTTCAAAGAAAAATATTCAGACATAACAAAATGATATGTTTGAAGATAAAGAAGTCTATTTAAAAAAACTAAGAATTACAGCTTAAATTAATTAAATTAAGTGTTCGAAATGTTTACCATTCACTTCTTGGCACATAATAAGTCGGTTATGAAATTCCTGCCTTACATTTTCATAAGTTTCTGGAGTGATATTTCTGCAAACTTCTGTAATGCGTTGCTCCAGTTCTTCAATTGTTTCTGGACGGGTTCTGTACACTTTCGTTTTCAGATATTCCTATAGAAAAAAATCTAAGAAAGTTAAATCTGGGGAGTGAGCCGGCTATTCTACAGGCTACCAATCCATCTTCCAAGAAAATGTCCGTTGAGAAAGTCAGAAACAGGCCTATAATAATGAGGCGGCGCACCGTCTTGTTGGAACTACTGGATAAGAAAATCAAAACAATTTTGCACTGAGTGAGTCCATTGGTTTACAATCCGCCATTTTGTTATGGCTGAATATTTTTCTTTGAAATTCTAGGATCAAACGCAGAACTAAAAGACCTTTCAAATGAGGTGTCACTCAACCCTGGATAAAAAAATCAAAACAATTTTGAATTGCGTGAGTCCATTTGTTTAAAATCCGCCATTTTGTTATGGCTGAATATTTTTCTTTGAAATTCTAGGATCAAACGCAGAACTAAGAGACTTTTCAAATGAGGTGTCACTGAACTCTGGATAAAAAAATCAAAACAATTTTGAATTGAGTGAGTCCATTTGTTTAAAATCCGCCATTTTGTTATGGCTGAATATTTTTCTTTGAAACTCTAGGATCAGACGCAGAACTAAAAGACCTTTCAAATGAGATGTCACTCAACCCTGGATAAAAAAATCAAAACAATTTTGAATTGAGTGAGTCCATTTGTTTAAAATCCGCCATTTTGTTATGGCTGAATATTTTTCTTTGAAATTCTAGGATCAGACGCAAAACTAAAAGACCTTTCAAATGAGGTGTCACTCAACTTTGGATAAAAAAATCAAAACAATTGTGAATTGAGTGAGTCCATTTGTTTAAAATCCGCCATTTTGTTATGGCTGAATATTTTTCTTTGAAACTCTAGGATCAGACGCACAATTAAAAGACCTTTCAAATGAGGTGTCACTCGACCCCGCTTTCTGTTTAAATAAAAATTTCAAAATGGAGCCCAGTCGCCAGTTTGAATGATACAAAATTTAATTGTCCGATAAAAAACAGTATTTAATTTCCCATTAATGCACACCAAATATTGTGGTAAAATATAAAGTCGTTCAAAAGTTAGTTAGGGGGGGGGGGGTAATTTATAGACAGACGGTATGTGTATCCATTTGTTTTTCCTTGTTTTTTTCTATTAGCTGCCTAACGCAGTAGATGTTGTCTAAACATAAGCTTTCTACCGTGAAACCACTTTGTTTACACTAAACTGAATATTTCTTTCTTCTATTTTGGTTTTTATAACACTCCAGAATAGCTTAGCCATGAATGGTATAACACTAATTTCTCTATAATTGGTACATAGCTTTTTATGTCCTTTTTTGCTTTCATTTTTGCGGAATGTAGTGTCCTTTCTATATCTTATTAAATATCTTTTCAAGTATTGTATAATTTCCTTCCTCCGTATTTAAGGAGTTCCATTCTTATGTTTCCCAATCCTGGTGCTTCATCGTTCTTTGCTTTTCCCTAAGTATTTTCTTCTTCTATGATTTCTGTTGTTGTTTCTTCGTCTTCCGTTATGTCTTCTGTGTTCTTATATTCATCTCTGTGTTCTTGTTATAAATTAGCGTAGTACGTTACCCACTGCTTTGGAGGTAACATTTGTATTATTCCTCTGATATTGTATTATTTCTGTTTTTTTTTATTTTGCAAGTTTCTGATGACTTATTATATGCTAATGTGTTCTCGATATCTCTACAGAGTCTATTTCAGTATTCCTCTTTCTCTTCTTTGACTCCTACTTTTACTAGTCTTCGTAAGCGTACTTATTCTTTTCTTAGTTCTAGTTTCCCCTCTGATAACCACCCCATATATGCTTTTTCCTTTTCTTGTATTCAACCTTTCAAATCTTCTGAAAAATTTTCTTTTCTTCGCCGAGGGCTTCTTTAGCTGCGTCATGTACTACCTTCTTCAAATGTTGGTACATTTACTCTGACGAGCCGTCTTTATTTGAGATTAGTTTGTATCCTATACTGTTTTGATATAAGGTTTTTATACTGTATTGTTTCAGTAGGTCTATTTTAAATATGGTTTCTATTAGATTTTCTATTTCAGACTCTTCTTCTTTATTTGGGTTTCGGCTTTTTCTTGTATTCCAAAATACAACATGACTCATTAGCATGTGATGGTTACTGGCACATTCCGGTTGCCGGTATACTCTTACCTTTCTTATATGCATTTTCCTTACTTTCCTCATTATTGTCAAGTCTGTAATTGATTTTAGGTTGCGCGTTGGGTCTACCCATGTGTATTTGTGGATATCTTTGTGCTGGAAGAAAGTGTTTGCTACAATGCATTCGTTTTCTCTGCAGAAATTTATAGTCTACTCCCATTGTTGCTGGTCACCTCTTCTCCAAACCTTCCCACTACGTCTTCATCGTTCTTTCCCACTCTACTGTTGAGATCTGATATTATGATGATTTCCTTCTGATCTCGTATGTCTACCATAATATCTCCTACTTCGCCAAAGAAAGCATTTCTTGTTTGTTGTTTGTTGAAATAAATTGTGAGTTGTCCGTATATATTTATGTCAGCTCTGATTATTCTTTCATTATATTGTTCAAACGAGGTAATGTACTTCTTCCACTTTTTCCGTATCAATATGGAAACTCAACTTTTAGCCTGTTAGTACGTAGACCCCGAATGTTCCAAGTTCCTATAGGTATAGTTCTTCTATTTCCCCATTCTTGTATCTTTTTTATACTATTATTTGCGTGTCGCGTTTTATTCCAGAGTGAATTTTTGCCTCCCTCCCCCCTCCCCCCAGAATCTATGGGGCTGACTGTCTAGACAGTGTAAAATTCTGAGCTTCGTGCTCTACTCACCTGGGGTATTATAGTTTTACAATTTACTGACATATTTAGGAAACAAAGTGGCAGAATTTGTTTTTCCGTGTTTTTGCTTTTCCAACGCCACAACCCTCCTCCTTTATCCGGGCTCGGGAACAACAGTGGGGAGTTTTCGGGCTACAAAAACCACCCTTGACTCCCACATCTCGGAAACTGTTTAAGCTAGTACATTACTTTCCTTTTTAGTTTTGTGGGAGACATTATACACTGTGTCTATAAAGTAACCCCCCCCCCCCCCCCCTACTAACTTTTGAACGACGTGATATTTTACCACAAAATTTGGTGTGCTGTAATGAGAAATTAAATAGTATTTTTTAGCCCATAATTAAATTTTGTATCATTCAAAAGGGCGGTTGGGCGCTCTTTTAGCTCTGCGCCTGATGCTAGAGTTTCAAAGAAAAATATTTAGCCATAACAAAATGACAAATGTTTGAAGATAAAGAAGTCTATTAAAACAAAATAAGAATTAAAGCAAAAAGAAATTAAATTTAGTATTCGAAATGTTCACCATTCACTTCTTGGTAAATAAAAAGTCGGTTATGAAATTCCTGCGTTAAATTTTCATAAGTTTCTGGAGTGATATTTCTGCAAACTTCTGTAATGCGTTGCTCCAGTTCTTCAATTGTTTCTGGACGGGTTTTGTACCCTTTCCATTTTAGATATCCCCATAGAAAAAAATCTAAGGGGGTTAAATATGGGGAGCGAGCCGGCTATTCTACAGGCCTCCGCCTACCAATCCATCTTCCAAGAAAATGTCCGTTGAGAAAATCAGAAACAGGTCTATAATAATGAGGCGGCGCACCGTCCTGTTGGAACATAACGTTTTCAATATTATTTCCAGCCACTTGAGATATTTTTGGGAAAATTACGTCCTGCAAATGAAAAAGTGGACTACTGGATAACAAAATCAAAACAACTTTGAATTGAGTGAGTCCATTTGTTTAAAATCCGCCATTTTGTTATGACTGAATATTTTTCTCTGAAACTCTAGGATCAGACGCAGAACTAAAAGACCTTACAAATAAGGTGTCACTCGACCCCCCTTTTCATTTAAAAAATGATACTATTTTTAATTATTGGTTAAAAAATAGTATTTAATTTCCCATTGAGGCACACCAAATGTTGTGGTAAAATATCAAGTCGTTTAAAAGTTAGTTGGGGGTGGGGGGTTAGTTTATAGACAGACGGTATACTTTTATTTATCTCAGAACTATTCAATATGGGTGCACGGAAAATCAGCTATTTTAAGAACACTGACTTTTACACCTATGCTTTAATATCTAAAATGGTTGAAGTCGAAATCTAGTTTAAGTAAAAAATCAATATCTAAGTTGTTTTCACATTTAAGGATTTTTTTTTCTATTCCCATGTTTTAATTTACTTATTAAGTGTGCGCTGCCCATACCAACATGATACCCATTTCTATACAGATTTTCATTATGAAATGACCCAAACTGGCCAATAGCAGCAAAGCATTGTTTTTGGCAACCATGGTTACAAGAGTTGCTGACAGTTAACATCGCAAAACAGTTTGAGATTTTTTGCATAAAAATACTTTTTTAATGAATACTTTCTTTAAATTAACTAGTCGTAAAACAAATAGCGTACGCAACTCTTACATAACGGCTATTAATACACTAATTTGAATTACGTTACTCGTGTGTTAATAGCTATCATTATAGATTCGTTGCATAATATACTATTTTAGTCATGACCGAGCTGTAGAGGTTGTGAGTTCAAACTGTGATGAGATTCGACTTTTTTAATTTTTTTTATTACTGTAAAAAGACAATCAAGTTTATATTATAATTTTTATATTTTAATGCTACAAAACAGAATTCATCGGGAGAAACATAAAAAGTTGACAATAAACTTTTTACAGCTATTTAAGTAGAATGGAACTCATTTTAATGTTAGAACTCAAATTAAATGTTTACTTTTAATAATTTTGTAAAATATCAGTGCAATTTATGGGTTTCAGTTATGTACCTACTTACTATCTTCAGCTGTAAAAAGTTTATTGTTAGCTATTTATGTTTTGCCTGATTGATTGTTTTATGAAGCATTAAAATTCAAAAATTTTAAATATATATCAATTTACAGTAAAAAAAATCGTAAAAAAAATCACGGTTTGAACTCATAACCCCTAGAATACGAAACAGATTCTTTACCAGAACGAGCACCATGGCGATACCTGAGCAAGGGTTTTGCAATCAGATCAGACTGCAAATCACAATATTCTCCTGGGGACAAAGTACACAACTTTTTCAAAATCTAACCCGACATGTTCCACCTAAATTGGAATCTACTGTATGTAAATATTACTTATGGTTTATCCCAAACAGATTCTTAATATTGAATTTTGCATTTACTTGCCCCCCCCCCCCCCCCGAAAAACTTTAAGTATTTGCTTTGGATCCAAATGCTGGATTTGGGCATAAAAAAGTCTAAATACTAGTGGTACTAGAAATGTTAACAAGTTAAAAACTGCTATTAATATTTAGCGCAGTGCATACGTCTTATAATTTATACGTATTATGTTTACTGTTTTTGTATTATTTAACATTGTTAATAGTTTTTAATACAGTTGATAAGTGATAACACTTTACCCATTGTAATTTTTATGTGCAAAAATACTTCAATCTTCCTTGTCAGTGCATGAAGTATATTACGTAAAGTGAAAAAGCAGATTATATTGTAATTTATAATAGGCTTACGTCACGATTAACAAATTATGTTTACAAGATGCGTAATAAATTTGTAGCTGTCGAGATTGTCAAAAATTTTGAAAAATGTTGACAAATTATAACAAAATAGTATCAGGAGTTTAGCTTTGCAATTCGTAATGTGTGCGTAAAGTATAACGAATTGAAGACCATATTTTTTTTTAATGAAGTTGCAAACGAACCATTTACAATAGCCTAAAATAAGAGATTTTTTAATATGGTGTTTATACACAAAATTGCTCCTAAAACTTACACATTTAGCATATTCTCATATCCTAGTAGACCGAAAAGAATGAAATTGGAATCTATAACGTCCTTGTTAGAATTAAAAAAATATATTTTTGAATTTACATAATGCACGTAATATTATACAGGGTGAGCCAACAAAGCCGCGGTGGTTGATATTTTGTTTACTATTTAAAATACAGAAAAATGTTTCGAGTAAATGTTTTAGGGGACTAAAAAGACCACATTTTTAACTTATTTAAAATTATACAGGGGGTTCCATACAAGAGTGGTATACCAAACTTACGTTTTTTTAAATTGAATGCTCTATATATTTTTGGGTATTGTTATTCGTCTTTTAATTTCCTTTCCAAATTTGTTTTGCTTTTAAAAATCCGTAGCGGCGTTATCAAGTTATTCCACTTTTTTCAACAAAATTGACATTTGCCGACCTCACTAATAACATCTACACGAGCTGTATTTCCCAAGAACAACAAAAATACGTTTGTTAAAAAAATTTAAGTCAAGACCATGTGATATCTTCCAGAAATTTTAAAATTATATTTCATTATACAGGGTGTTTGTTGCAACAAAAATTTATAAATTTTTATATCAGACTCGATTTTTTTTTAATAAATTACCCTGTATATTTTTAGATAATTGAATAGAGATCTCTGCGCTCTAAACATTTTATTAAATAATGGTTTTACCTAAATCCAACGGTTTTCGAGAAAATGAGATTCTAAGCAAAACATCAGGTAATTTCTAGAAATCTAGACATCATAGAAGGCATTGACACCTGTTTGTTTTTTGGTTTTGTAAGAAACAACTGCGATCATTGTTTTAATTCATGAATTTGTTTTTTATATATTTTTTATCGATTTTTGAGGTCGAAGAATCATTTTATGGCGTTAAAAATTTATTTCCTGATATTTCCAATAATAGTTATTTGTTACACACGGGAAGAAAATGATACTTTTTTTCCCGCCGCTGCCGTTTACTTCACGAGCCAAAAGCGAGTCAAATAAAGCACACAAGAAAAGAAAAAAAAACACTTTCTTCGCGAGTTTCAAATATGATTTTTAGGTCGACTTTGAGAAATTTATCAAAAAAACATTCATTTTGTGTAGAAATCGATTATTGCAAATAAAATGCCTTTGGTATACATTTAAAAGCGGGAAGCAAAATCACTTTGTCTCTCGCCAAGAGGCAAAATTACTTTGTCTCCCGCTAAACAACAATTGTTAACTTTTGACCACAAAATGAGGGTCAAAAAGCCTACTTTCTAACAAGGTCGACAAAAAATAAATGTTTGTTTAAAGCCATCAAAAAATTCGTTTAATGTATTAATAATTAAATAGTTTTTAAATTCCTACATTAAACAAAGATTTTTGAGACGTCATGAAATCAATTCTTGAGGTCGAAAGATCATTTTATGACGTCAGAAAGAAATCTTTTGAATTTATTTCCTGACGTCAAAAATATGCTTTTTTGACGTAAATAATAGTTATTTGTTTCACACGGGAAGAAAGTGATACTTTTTTCCCGCGGGTGCAGTTTATTTCACGAGCCGAAAGAGAGTGAAATAAAGCACACAAGCGAAAAGATACACTTTCTTCCCGAGTTTCAAATGTGCTTTTTCCACGACCTAAAGAAATTCATCAAAAAACGTTAATTTTAAAATTAATCTAAATTAAATTATTTTAATTTGAAGTTGTGCAAAAATCAACTATTGCAAGTAAGATGTCTTTGGTATTCACGGTAACCGTTTCGAAAGCGGGAAACAAAATCACATTGTCTCCCGCCGAGAGGCAAAATTACTTTGTCTCCCGCTAAATAACAATTGTCAACTTTCGACCACAAAATGAGGGTCGAAAAGCCTACTTCTTAACAAGATCATCGAAAAAATACATTTTTGTGTAAATCTTAGATTATTTTGAGAAATTTTTATCTAAGTGCCTTATTTTATAATATTTTGCAAGGTATTTGTTCTCGAATTTCGAGATTTTTCCATTGTATTTTTCTTAATTATTATAAGACTTTTAACGTTTACAATTTTGTTTCATCGATGAATGTTTCCTAAACTCACTCTAGCGCTACCATTTTGCTTTTAAATTAATATTTATTGTAGAGTTTTCTTTTGTCTTTCTAGCCCTCTTCTTCTGGTTCAAGGCGAATATTAAACAATCGTAAAGTTATTTGTTTCATTCCAAAGAAGGAAAAGTAGTCATAACTGACAACCAAAATATTCATATAATTAGCATATAACCATCCTTAATTAGCTCCTCCCCGTAATTACATATTAAAATCACAGCTTTTAATATCAATACACGGGTTAACAACACGATTCACGTGTATAAACAGGATGAGATCATAATCACGGTGTGAAAACGTGCCTCTCCAGTTTTTTTTTGTCTCAGAAATATTTACACCGGTATACAATTTACAAATAATTAGTTTGGTGTGTAGCAGAGTGGAAAAACCACTGTGTGAAAAAACAGTCATAACACAGATGAGTTAATGTTTATTAAATGTCATAATTTATAAACAATGCATTGCAACTGGAAAGTTATTTCAAATTTGATACGATTTCACCGTTATCATTGTTTACATAATAAAATATAACCAAATTGTGCAATAATTCGCTTCAATTATTGTTACGTAACACAAATATTTCCAACATTTATTGCTAAAGCAGAAGTTTTCCTTTCTTACTTTCTCGTCATATGCTAACAAAATAAAAATGCTATTTTTTTAGGCCGCTGTGTTAGTGGGTGGATGAGTATCCGCTTATAAACCAACCGGTCATGGGTTCAAATCTCAAATTTATCACGGATGTGTGTGATTGTTTGTGCATGTTGGTGAGAAGGTGAAAACTAGTGATGACCATAATCGAATGATTTTAATAATCGAATGATCGGTTTCAAACGATTTTAATAATCGGTATATTCATTCGAATTAATCATTCATATCCAAGAAGCTCGGCTCGCGCGTGTGAGCAATATATCAAAGCCCAACGATTTTATTCGAAAGCGTATATGCGAACCTTCTAATACATTTGAAATATTCTTAACATTCTGCTGATTCACAGTTTTCTATGCGAGTGAAATATGTTCAAATTGAATCGTTCTTGGGTTCTTGCCCTTCGTGTTTGCTGGAATTTTAATTTTGCGAACTTTGTCTGCATTGTGCATTTGCATCTAGCTGTTCCTTAAAAGATCCCCTTCGAAGCATACAAAACCAATAATTAAAAATCGCAAAATCATTCGAATGATTTACCGTAACTTCGCGAAATATCTCGAGATATTTCAATAATCGAAAGCTTCGATTATTTTCATTCGAAATGTGCCATCACTAGTAATAACCCTGATGGTTGACACCCCCGTAATGCTTGTTACAAAAAAAATCCTGTTTTTGGAGTCACGTATATACAGTCTGAGTCAAAAGATACAGGTTTTAATATATTTCTGCTATTTGAGAAGATGGGTAAAAAAGTTGCTAATAAAAGTTGTGCGAAAAGACACGTACTATAAACTGACGTATGAAAATTGTATACAGGGTGTCTCTTAAAAAAATTGTTCATAAGATAATACTTTTCGTAATTGAAATGTTTCATATTTTTGTTTCGTAATGGTAAGTCCATTTAAATCCAAACAAAATTACTAAACAACTTTTTTTGCAGATCCCATAGTTGAAGAGAAAAAAAATAATTTCATAGATATTGTCATACAGCTCGCGCGCCCAGGTTCACGCGCAAGTATAAGAATTGTGGCGCGCGATGGAAAACAAATAAAGTTAGCAAGTGTGTTGTTCATCTATAAATATGCCATTTCTGTAATAGAACTGAATAATACACCTGTCAACTTCATTTGTTTTACATCGCGCGCCACGATTCCTTTATTTGCGCGTGAACATTTGCGCGCGAGCTGTATGACAATACTGTGAAATTATTTTTTTTCTCGAAAACTATGGCATTTATAAAAAAAAGTTATTAAGATTTTTTGTTGGAAATTAAATGCTCTTGCCATTAAGATAAAAAAAAATGGGACAATCCGTTTAAGAATTTACTAAAAAATGGAAATTTTTAAAGATATAGAGATTCAACCCCTTTTTTGATTTATTACCACCATAAACCCCACATACTGTACCCCCCTTATAAAAAATATTATTTTCTGTTGATAATCATCTCCGTATTAAAATTACCAACTCATCTAAAATCATTTAAACCATGGAACTTAAATCTCTTAAAAACTAAAGAATAATTTATTTATTAATACGAGTTCCCTCAGATGATCTAGAATCAATGAAATACATCAAGTTGTTCTGCGCTTTTGTCTGAAATGGTTTAGCTTTACTAAGAAAGAAATAAAAAAAATTCTTAAAAGAAGACATGGAAGATTATGGAGAAAGCAAAACATAACCTGCTGAAAAACTATTGGAAGTTACGTCACAACAACATGGTCGAAAAGATGGCTGACTTTTGAAATTCGCGCGCGAGTGACGTCACTTCCTGGTCCAGAACATACCCAGCTTATCTACTGCAAACAGAAAAAAAATCCTAAAAAATGCAAATGTTTTCAAGAATATTTTCCAAGTTTAAACTTATCCCAACTGATCTTATACAGAACATTTTCATTCATGTTTTATTTTCTAGGTCCAGCGCAACCCAAAAAAGTAAAGCAATTTTTACATTTTTGTGATTCTAAAAATAAATTGGAAAAAACTAACAGTGCGAATAGTACTTTTAAAATCAAACAGCTCAATTACAAAAACATTATTCATCTTTAAACGGAATAAGGTCAGGTAAGTTTTTTTTCTGTTTTCAGCTTCGTTAAAAAAAGACATTAATATCATTATACGCTCGTTCTGTCATTAACAATAAATCATTTCTCGTTGAATGTTGTATAAAAGTGGGACACTAGAATGATTGTCAATTTAATGTTTTATTTTTAATTCCATCTGAGAAAAAATTGTGCTAAAATTTGCATACACATTCATTAATCTCCCATCCCTGTTCTTCATTTCCCTATTTAAATTTTCGGCAATTTTTTTTAATTGTTATACCTTTCTGAATAATTGTATATAACGTACTGAAAGGAGTTTAGAGAAAGTTGTCTTATTGCTGTCACTCTAAAATTTTAAAACTTTATGAGCTATAAAAGTGTTACAACTTCTATTTACTTCATACAAAAATTCACTTCCAAAAACATTAAGATTTTAATTTAAGTTTATTACAACCTAGAAACATTCAACATCTTCGCAATTTTACAATGCTTAATTTTTAAAATAACGTAAACATAATTTGCTGGTTTAAAATTAAATTTAAAAATTTCTATAAGGCAACCAGGTTCTGGAGACAGATTCAGATGCAAACGATCAAATATGTGGTAAAAAACTGAAAATACAGTAAAATCGGAAAAGGTCGGGATGGTGTCATGAGATAAAAGGGGAGAACATCTGAATGATCACCTTACGCCTTCTCCTAAATTGCCGAGTAGCACCAATTCCACTCGAACTCTTATGAAACGCTCCCTCGCGAATTTCTTAGTAGCTCCAATTCCACTCAAGCTCCTGTGGAACATTTTCTCACGAAATACCGAGTAGCCCCAATTCCACCAAACTTCCTCACGAATTTCTGAGTGGCCTCTGATCCACTCACACTTCTGTCCAACATTTTTTCGTGAATTGCAAAGTAGCCCGAATTCCTCTCAAGCTCCTGTGCAATATTTTCTCACGAAAAGCCGAGTAACCCCAATTCCACTCAACCTCCTATTCAATACCTGCTCACGAATTTCTGAGTGGCGTCAAATCCACTCAAACTTCTGTCCAACGTTTTTTCGTGAATTGCAAAGTTGTTCTTATTTCACTTAAGCTCCTGCGCAGTGCTTTCTCACGAATTTCTGAGTAGCCCCAATTCCACTCAAACTTATGTGCATCGCTTTCTCATGAATATCTGTGTAGTCCCAATTCAAATTAAATTCCTGCGCAGCACTTTCCCACGAATTGCCAAGTAACCCCAACTTCACTCAAACTCCTGTGCAATGTTTTGTTACAAATTGTCGAATAGCGCCAATTACAATCAAACTCCGGTGCAGCGCTTTCTCACGAATGGCCGGGTTGTCCCAATTTAAATTAAATTCATGCGCAGCGCTTTCTCGTGAATTGCCGAGTGGCCCCAAATGTCGTTCAAACTCTTGTGCACTGCTTTCTTAGGAATTTTTGAGTAGCGCTTATTCCAATCAAACACCTATCCAAAGCTTCCACACAAATTTCTGAGTAGCCCCAATTACGCTCAATCTGCGGTGCAGCCCTTTCTCACGAATTGCCGAGTAGCCCCAATTTCACTTAAACTTCTGTGCAGCGCTTTCTCACGGATTGTCAAGCAGTCTCAATTTTACTGAAATTCCTGTACAGTGCTCTTTTACAAATTGCCGAGTATCCCTATTATACCCAAACTTGTGCGTAGCGCTTTCTCACAAATTACCGAGTAGCCCATCCTCAATGCCATTCAAACTCCTGTGCAGCGCTTTTTTCTGAATTGTCGAGTAGCCCCAATTCCACTCAAGCTCCTATGAAGCGCTTTTTCATGAATTGCTGAGTAGCCCCAATTCCACTTTAACTTTTGTGCAGCTCTTTCTCCCGAACTGCCGAATAACCCCAATTCCACTCAAACTTTTGTGTAGCGCTATCTCACGAGTTGCCGGGTAGCCTCAATTCCACTTAAACTTCTGTGCAGCACTTTCTCACGAACTGCCGATTAGCGTCAATTGCACTCAAACTCCTGTGCAGCGCTTTCTCACGAACGGCCGAGTAATCTCAGTTCCACTTAAACTCGTATGCAGCGCTTTTTTGCAAATTTTGGAGTAGCCTCAATTCTACTAAATCCCTGTGCAGCGCTTTGTCATGAATAGCCGAGTCGCCTAAACGTCATTCAAACTCATGTGCAGCGCTTCTTTACGAATTACCAAGTAGCCCCAATTCCACTTAAGCGCCTGTGCAGCGGTTTATCGCAAATTATCAAGTAATTCCAATTTCACTCAAACTCTTCTCCAACGTTTTCTCACGAATTTCTGAGTAGCCGCAATTCTGCTCAAGATCTTGTCGAACGCCTTCTCGCGAATTGCAGAGCCGCTTCAATTCCACTCCAGCTCCTGTGAGGTGTCTTCCAAAGAATTACCGTGTAGCCCTAATTCCTCGCAAAATCTTTCTGTTCAGGCTTTCTCACGAATTTCCAATTAACCACAGCTTTACCAAAACTCCTGTGCAGCGTTTTCTCACGAATTTCCGAGTAGCCCCTATTCCACTCAACCTCCCGTGCAACGTTTTCTCACAAACTACCGAGTAGCCCAAATGCCACTCAAGCTGTTGTTTAACGCTTTCTCGCGAATTTCTGAGTAGCCGCAATTCCGCTCAAGGTCTTGTCCAACGCCTTCTTAGGAATTGCAGAGCAGCCCCAATTCCACTTAAGCTCCTGTGCAATGCCCTTAACAAATTAGCGTGTAGCCGACATCCACTCAAACTCCTGAACAGAAACAAATATTATCGAGCTAAAAGCATTGTATAAATTTAGCAACAATAAAAATTCAAACCGGATCAATTTTCCAGATAAGAAATCTTTGTAAACAGCGCAGTTAATACTTGCACTTGACCTGAACAGATAAAATAAAATTCTCATAGTTGAGTAAATATATGATTATTTACATTTAACGTTAACACATGACTGCTAAGTTGTTTAAAATGCGATTTATGACAAATTAAAATCTAGTTCTGATAATCATCGCAGTGCAAAATGAGTTTCGAAGGTAACATTATCTGTTTCTTGCAGTATTTAAAAGATTCAGTTCAAGGGCGAACAGAAGCTCAACCTACGCATTTAGTACGGTGCTATTGCCTAGAGGCGCCACTAAAACAGGGCGCCACAAAGGTTAAGGGCGCTTTGGAAATACGCGTGTCCTGATTTGACGTCAAAATATGCAGAGCCGTATTTGGATTTTTTGCGAACGTTCACCAGCCAAGAAGTGAGAAGAAAATAGGTTTGTTAAATTCTCGTCCTTGTATTCTTTACGACCACCTCATTATGACATTTGTTGTATAGAAAGGATTTCTTAGAAAGTATAATAAACCACTAAAAAATTGGGACTTTTATTATGATTCATTTACAGGTATTGATTTCTAAATCTCCATGTGGAGCTGACAAAATTACAATAAATATTTTTTAGTATTTTACTCCACTGAATTTTTTAATTTTAATTAAAATTATTCTCCTTGTAGCAAAATTGGGTTTAAAATAACTTTCTAATCGCAAATTTAAATTTCCCATGGGTGTTAAAACGTGGTTTTAGTAGCCACATCAACTAACTACTGTAACCGCAGTTTGTTGTTAAATCTACATAAAATCTACCACAATTTGAAATTATTGTCATTCATGTTTTAATAAATTTCACAATCAAGGTCAAAGGAAAAGCAATTGGAAAGATTCTAAAAAATTACCATTCCAATTGAAGGTTGGGGTAAAACACCGCTTGACCGCACATAACCATGCAATACTTTAATAACTAAGGTAAAGTACACGAATTTACATCTGAAGTAAAGCGGAAAGGCCACGCATACTAACTGAATAACAATCATTACGAAATTACGATCGTATTTCCATGCAGTGCGTGTAACATATAAAAAAAATCTTTAAAAAACTGCTTGGCAAAATATGATCCTTTTTAATGACTTTCGTGACCTTATCCTTAACCCAATACAGCTTTTTTGGCCGTACTTGTTTTTGTCAAGGTTCGTAGAGGTTAACGTCTTTGCTTAGTATTCAGTGTTAACAGACAAGGTGCATCTTCGAAACCAAGCGAGTTCGTGAATTTTAAATTTGCAGATTCTTATTTTTTAATATTACTTCTTTTTTGGAATATTCAATTCCACCATTTAAATATGCTTTTTTTATTATCCGGCTGAACTGTAGAGGTCATGAACCTAAACATGTGTACTGTTCAATTAGTTCTTTAAATAGTAGTCATTAAATTATTTCTATTTATTTCCTCTAGTTGGCTTTTCGCTATTAAAATGTTCTTTCATTTTCATCCAGTAAATACACAACACACGTTCCCGTACGGAATAATTAGGGAAAAGAATAAACCGGGAAAAACAGCATACTCTTGGGTTAGACGCAGTAATAGCTTCGGGGTCCGCGTAGAAATCGGCCAAGAAGCTGGCAGCTCCTGCTGGTTCTATCGTGGGGCTGCGCAGCTCTAGAGAGACGGAATGACTAGTTTTTGACAGGGGCTGGCAGGTTCTGCTGGTTGTATTGCGGTGATGCAGGGCTCTAGAAAGAGCCTGCTGTGTTGGTTTGTTTTGGAGCTAATGCTTGATTCTGAAGCAATTTCTCAAACGTTGGTTTTTGGGGTTTACGCTTGATCTGAAAATTAACTGACGTTCTTGTGCAAGTGCGCTGATTGTATGCGAATTTAATTTGCGGATGCTTAGTAATGCCTGCACAATATAAAAAACATTCACAATTGTTTATTAACAGACGGGGCAAATTTAAAATTTAACCAAGCAGAATACGTTGTTGCATGCACGTTGTCTACATAAAACATAACAAACATTCATAATTGTTTATTTAACATATGAGGCAAAGTACTTATTATTATATCAAATAATCTTCGTTTTCGTTTTGTCTTTGTTTTATTTCTTTAGTCCTACTTCCTTTTTGTTCTGTTTTCGTCGCTTCGTCGACATTTTCCTTTCTGCCCTTATTTCTTTGTAGTCTTTATCTTTTCATTGCCTTCGCTTTATTTTTTAATACCATTTTTCTTGTCCTGTTTTTTTCATCATCTTCGTCTTCATTTTGTCTTTGTTTTATTTCTTTCGTCCGATTTTCTTTTTGTTCTGTTTTTTTGTTGTCTTCGTCTTCTTTTTATCTTCGCTTTATGTCTTTTATTATATTATTTTGTTCTGTTTATTCGACGTTTTCGTTTTCTCTTTGTGTGCGTTTTATTTGAAACAAAAACATGTTAAAAAATGCCATACAATATTACCGAAAAATAAGACCTTCCTTAAGATATGAACAAGTTAAGGCAATAATTAGGCAAATAGGTATTGAACAATCAAATTACAAATTTGAAAGGTAATTCTGACAAAATAAGCTAAGAATTAATAATTGAAAAGAAATAGCTCTGCTTGCTAAAGATATTGTCAGAAACTTGCGTTACGGTAACAAACGTGATGGAAAAACCAATCCGTGGTTGCTGTGTTTATGCTCACCATTATTACTGAACTTATTTTTCCGTTATTTATTTATTTACCTTAATTTATTCCTGAATTTCAGAAGTATTTATTTAACAACTAGGTAGGTGCTTTTAGCCAAAAAATGTTTATTGTGATGTTTCCAAGAAGACACAAAAATGACTAATAACTTGGAGGAATATAAAGCTATGACGACAAAAATTAATTAGTTTCTATTCAATGTTGTCATAAACAGGGTGACAAAACAAACAAATATACAAATTTCCACGAAGAAACCAGTTTTGATTAGGTGCCCACTGTGTAAAACATTTCATCATTTTTCTTAGCATACAGAAACAAATATTACAGACATATAGCCCGCTAGAAAATGGTTTCATACCTTCTACAGATTCGTGTTTTCCTAACTTCATTTCCTTCTTCTCAATCTGTTCCGCTACCTTCTCCATATACGCTTTTCCGACTTCTTCTTTTGTTTCTTCGCATCATTTTCATCTCCTATTTCCTTCCTATCCTTGTTGTCCTATTCAGCGTCCTTTGCCTCATTTTTTTATTTGTCTCAAACCTCGCCTTCAGTTTTCCTCCAACCTTTCTCGTTTCTTGCCTTCGTCTTGATTTTCATCTTCCGTTCTTCTTCTTACTCTACCCTTCCCCTCTCATTCCGCATTTATATCAACTACCTTTCGTTACCATTTTAATTCTATCTGCTTGTTTGTTTTTTATTTCTGTTGGAAAAAGATTCAACATTATAAATTATAAATTAAATGCTAACTACTTATATTAAATAATAACAAAAAACAAATTAGTTTTAAATAAAACCTTTAATTTTCCTAAAAACTTCTTATACAAAAAACACTATTAATTAAATAAAGAATAATATCCGACGTAATAACTACTTCGTTTAAGCAACATATAAGTGCTACAAGAAAAAAAAGTAAGCACAACACAGAAGGTGTAATTTTAACTGGAGTATGCCTACTACATTGCACCTACCTAATAGGTCAATTAGTATGAGTTATATAGTGATTAAAAAACCATTATAGGGTATAAGATAATTTCACACGTAAACAAAACTAACAAACCGTTAAAATAAATATAAACATAATAGTAAATGAGTCAGTAATACTACAACGAATCAGGACGAGGCAATTTTGCTGAATGAGAATGTAAACGTTACACAGAGACTGTCGCGTGCCAAACGTTACTGTGGCAAACAAAATGTTCACATTTTACATTATTCCCACAGAATAAAATGTTATAAGCAGAAATACAATCAGGCGATGCATTTTTGAATTTTAATTGTTAAATGCTGTCATTAATTAAAATAAAGCTTCATATTGCAAGGTAGCATCAACAGATTAAGATTGTAATATTATAATACGGTAAAAGCGAAACAAAAACTGGTTTTTGATTGTTATTACTGAACTTAAACAAATGTTTCTGTGATTTATACTAAACACTGCTTATGACCGTTTAAATAATACATAATACCTGAAGCTGAAATCGTTTTGTGAAAGAACACGAAAACATAACATTCTGCGAACAGGGCCGGTTTTCCGACTAGGCCTCATAGGCCCGTGCCTAGGGGCGCCGGCTCTAGGGGGCGCCCGAGGTTCAGCCAAAAAAAATTTTCTGTCAATATTCATGAATGCCAAAACATTTTAGGTAAAATAAACTTTTCGTTTTAATACAAAACCTGGATACGTTGTGTATCACAAAATAGCCAATTTGATGCGTAAAACTGTACTTTGGAATAAAATAAAAATTTTCAAGTGGGGAACCCCCGGACGCCCCGGTCGAGTCCCTAACCTTCGTTACAAGGGCGCAAAAGGTGGCTGTGCCTAGGGGCGAATTACACCTAAAACCGGCATTGTCTGTGAAATTATTTCTAAATTCAACAAATATGTGTTTAACAAACAAACCACTATTTTTGCAAGAAATATCTGTTAACTGTGATATTTCCAAGAAGACACAAAGATGACTCAAAACTCGGAGAGAATAATAAAACTATGACGACATGGATTAATTAATTTCTATTCAATCTCGCCAGATTAAACAGGGTGACAAAACAAACAAACATTCGAATTTCCACGAACAAACCAGTTTTGATTACCGGTGTAAGAACATTTCACCATATTTCATAGCATAACAAAACAAATACATACAGGGTATTCCACATAGTATTTTAACTGTTAGATCCAGATGTTAATTGGGGTTTTCTCCCGCCGAATTTCTAATAAACTGTGCTGAAATGCAGAAGTACAGTTATTTAAGTCTGCGTTACAGTGTAACTCGCTCAGCGTCAGGGTATTACGACTGACCATCCCTTCTGAAATGCGGAATAATGCAGAAGTTCTGTAAGGGAAAGGAGAAGCACTTGGGTTATAGACACCGACCAGATTGGTCCTGACTCCTGATATTACATAAAACTGCAAATAGAAAACAAAAGGTGAAATAACCTCTAAGTGTTCCAAAAACCTTCTTGTTTCCTTCACCTGACGCAACGGATCTAAGTGTCTCCAAGCAGGCACGACATAACTATGTAATTCAGTTATAATATGTATATACAGGGTGTTCATTTGAAAACTTCCCACCCCCAATATCTCGGTGCACAAGGCTTTCTGAAAAAATCGCCGAGACACGTCAACAGTATTAGCGAGGGGGACATATTTTTACATAACAGTGACATAACACGTTTCATCCCCCTACCCCCTAGAGCCGCCCCCTTAAAAATTTTAAATGGCAAGGAAGGTTATGTGATACCTCATTTGAAAGGTCTTCGTATTGCCTACATTTTGGCGTTTTATTTTTTAAAATCGGTCGATTCGTTTTTGAGATATTAAGGGAAAAGTGTTTGAGTTTATTAAAACAAAAAGGAGCTTGTAAAACGCATAGTAGGCTGTTGTCATAATGCATTATTGGATGTTTTTCTTGTCAGTACTTGTCAAAGTGTTGGGCATTAATTGTTGATGTTTGTTTAAACTGCTATAATTAGTGTGGCGCGTATTGATATTTAGTAAATTTGTAAAGTTCTCTTGATAATTATTAAAAATGGGATACACTTTGGGTGAAAAAGTTGAAATTGTGTTAATCTATGGAGCTCAAAATCAATGTGCTCGACAAACCGCAGCTACGTTTAATGAACGGCATCCAGATAAGTCCACGTCCCATAGGTATGTCCTAGACCTTATAGCAAAATTTACTGAGACTGGATCTGTTTCGAATAGAAAACGTACTGAACCCAGAGTTTTAAATCAGGCCACTCAAATTGAGATATTAGGACATTTTGGTATAAACCCCAGAAGTTCGCAATGCAAATCTGCCATGAGCTAAATGAAGACGATTTTGACAGGAGAATTGAATTTTGCAAACAAATGACTGGCATGATTAATAATAATAATGAAATATTGAAGAATACTTGCTTGAGTGATGAATGCACATTTTATTTAAATGGATTTGTAAATAAACATAACAGTAGATATTGGAGTAACGAAAATCCACACATTTTTACAGAAGGACATACTCAGTATCCCGAAAAACTTAATGTGTGGGCAGGTATTTTAGGAGATCAAGTGATTGGACCTTTGTTCATCGAAGGAAATTTGAATGGTGCAGTGTATTTGGACATATTGGAAAATGCTATTAATCCGCTAATAACTGAAGCAGTTGAAAATCAACGTGATGCAGATGGTAATTTACTACTTGATGAAGAACAACTATACTTTCAGCAGGACGGTGCCCCTCCTCATTATGTTTTACCGGTTCGGCAGTGGTTGCAAAATACATTTCCCGGTAAATGAATAGGTCGAAGAAGAGCTATAGAGTGGCCAGCTAGGTCCCCTGACTTAAGTCCCTTTTTTTTTTCTGTGGGGCCATTTAAAATCGTTTGTTTATACGCTTCAACCGCAAAGTATAGCCGAGCTCCGTCAACGAATAATTGAAGAATGTCGATCAATTCCAAGACATGTCTTCCAAAACGTCAGGGAACACGTTGAACAACGGTTATATTATTGCTTAGCCAACAATGGACAGCATTTTGAGCAGTTATTGAGATAATAACATTCCAAATAATTTTTTATTTCCAATAATTATTTGTATTTTTAATACTGATTATAAATAAAAATGTTATCAATAAGTATATACGGTCCTTTTTGTTTTAATAAACTCAAACACTTTTCCCTTAATATCTCAAAAACGAATTGACCGATTTTAAAAAACAAAACTACAAAATGTAGGCAATACGAAGACCTTTCAAATGAGGTATCACATAACCCCCCTTACCATTTAAAATTTTTAAGGGGGCGGCTCTGGGGGGTAGGGGGATGAAACGTGTTATGTCACTATTATGTAAAAATATGTCCCCCTCGCTAATACTGTTGACGTGTCTCGGCGATTTTTTCAGAAAGCAGAAACATTTTCATAAGTTTCTGGAGTGATATTTCTGCAAACTTCTGTAATGCGTTGCTTCAATTGTTTCTGGACGAGTTCTGTACACTTTCGATTTCAGATATTCCCATAGAAAAAAATCTAAGGGAGTTAAATCTGGGGAGCGAGCCGGCTGTTCTACAGGCCTCCGCCTACCGATCCATCTTCCAAGAAAATGTCCGTTGAAAAAGTCAGAAACAGGCCTATTATAATGAGGCGGCGCACCGTCTTGTTGGAACATAACGTTTTCAATATTATTTCCAGCCACCTGAGATATTTCTGGGAAAATTTTGTCCTGCAAATGAAAAAGTGAACTAATGGATAAAAAAATCAAAACAGTTTTGTATTGAGTGAGTACATTTTGTTATGGTTTAATATTTTTCTTTCAAATTCTTGAATCAGACGCAGGACGAAAAGACCTTTCAAATGAGGTGTCACTCGACTTCTCTTTTCATTAAAAAAAATCAAAATGGCGCCCAGCCGCCATTTTGAATAATACAAAATTAATTAATTAAGAAAGAAAGAAGAAAGAGAGAACGCGAGTCGATGAATAACCGGCAATTAGAAGAGGATCTATGGCGAAATAGATGTCCAAATAGTATCCACAAGCTTTGAGAGTGAGTTCTACACATACAAAAGATGAAAAGGTACTTAGAAACATTTGTCTGCTTCGTTGCAGAGGTACTGTTTCCGGAAGTTTACAATTCAAAGTATTACCTCTTCAGGACGCGGTAACTCGGAAGGAAGCGTTTTGGACTCAAGTTTGTAGGAACTTACTTTATTCTGTGGATGTATACAACTTATCCTCAAAGTTTGTACTATTTTCGCATTTTAGGGAAACACTCGGACCTTCATGGCAAATTAATTTTTTACAAAAATTATAATATCTCGAAACAAGATTCAACAAGAGTACTTTTTTGGTTTATTTTGTATAGAGAATAAGATTTTGTAGACAAAAATTTAAAAATTGTAAAGATGCAAAATATTTAAAAAAAGATCTTATGCGCCCCCCCCCCCCCCCCCCCTGTATGAAGCACCTCTGGTGCACTTATTCAAACAAAAATTAGGTGAATTACTAAATTAAATCAGTAGTGCTCAGATAAAATTCAAAAATTTTAGTGCAAGTACTGGGAAAGTTATCGACAAGAAATTCTTTCTTCAGAACGGGTGTAACTCCGAAAGGACGCATTTTCGGGCATCAAAACTTTTCTTCTTAAAATAACACAAGGAATCAACTCCTAATGTTTTTGTACTTAGGAAACACCCTGTATATATGTCCACAATCAAAACTAGTTAGCACCTGAACTATTAAAGCAACATTTTGCTTATCTTTGTTAGCTTAATAAAGTCAAACGTTCTTGCAATTTATTTATTTATTGACTAATATCCAATATCTTCATCATTTGCATTAAGAAACAACTAGAATTTGGCATTTACTTTATTTTAATTAAGCTTCATTATCGGGTTATCTCGGTTATCATACTGCAATATCCAACGTTATTCAATGATTTTAGTTAACACGGGATACGGGAAAGTCTGCACATGTAGTCGTCTAGTAAAAGTGGATTTTAAGTTCTAGGAATAGCAACATTAACTCTATTAGTCCTATTTTACCATCTTGATTCATGTAAGTGACGTAGGTATCAAATTTGACGTCAGTCTTATTAAATAGTAAAAACTACCTATTCCTACATGTTTTTTATTAGTTTGTGCGAAATCTATGTCAAATCAATATGTAAACAACTGCAGGTGCAGCTGTAAATTGTATAAAATATAAAAATATAATATTACAGATTTCTGACGTTAGTTTCTAGAAATGATCAATGATCATTGTAATAGCTTCACCTTAACATTCCCATAATTCAAACATTTTTACTTTTTGTGTATTATTAAATGTTTTTTGGTCTTCTAACGTCCTAACAATCTAGCACCAACAGTTGTTTTCAATTCAGAGTACTCGTAACATGATTTGCTATGTTGGTAACCTTGTTGGTAGCACTCGATTTGACTGGGAACGCCTGTAAGAATATATGTCAAGTGCAATTAGACGTAACGAAATAAACGCAAAAGGCAGATGTTTTTTTATTGTTTGAGGTTAGAAAACACTAAAGACTAGATTAGAAATTT
Organism: Ctenicera cuprea; assembly: GCA_958336395.1. Taxonomy (NCBI): domain Eukaryota; kingdom Metazoa; phylum Arthropoda; class Insecta; order Coleoptera; family Elateridae; genus Ctenicera; species Ctenicera cuprea. The sequence goes on from OY284489.1 coordinate 57,360,733, forward strand.
GCTAGCAATATAATGAAGTGTGGGAAGACTAACCCCCTGAATACGACAACATAGAATGAAAATAGATATTTTTTATAAACAATTATTTGTACAACCGTCAAAATTTCAAAACATATTTTTTTCATGGTTACTGGAAAAACGGGACAATAAAATCTCGTAAATAATATTGCAAAAACGCATCTTGAGTAATTTTCAAGGATCAATTTTTAAGCTTTCATTCAAAAATGACCTTTTCAACCTCAAAATTATAAAAAAAAGATATATAAAATTTGTCATTTTCTGAAGATGAGGTCTTCGAAATTCAAGAATAATTTTCCGTAAAAAATCAAATTTCACACAATAATTTAAAAATTTGCAGCGACACCTTCACAAAATTGTCAATAATTTCCTGTCTGCCTCCCTCCCTTTCTCTCTTTTCTCCCCATGCTGCCTTTTTCTTGCTCCTTCTTTCCTTCCAAATCATCCTTTCCCGTAATTCCTCTATTCATCCATCTTTTTCCCCTTCCTTTCCTGCTCTATTTCATTTCCTCTTTCTTTTCCTTTATTGCTCTCACTACCTATTTAGACTTCTCTGTTTGTGTTTTATCTACTCTTTTTCCTCAGGCCTCCTCTTCCTCTTTCTTTTTCCTGCTTGCTTTCTTTATCTATTTTCGTCTCAGTTTTTCTCCCTTTTTCTCACACTACGTCTACCTATTTCCCTGTTTGTGATCGTTCTACACTCGTCCCGCACTTCTTTTCTTTCTTTATTTTCTTCCCTTTCTATTTCTTCATTTCTTTTCCCGCAGTACTCCTCTTCTACGTTCTACTATTTTTCCCGCTCGCTCTCTTCCTTTATCTACTTTCGTCATTTCTTCTTCCACACTATTTTTTTTCGACTTCCGTATTTCTGGTCGTTTTACTATCTTCCGCAGTCCCTCTCTTCCGCTATCTTTTTCCCTCTTCTTCTATCTTATTCTCTATTACGTATCGCCCTTTTTTCTCTTACCACCTCTCAACTTCCTTGTTTGTGTTCGTTCTACTCATTTCCCGCAGTCCTTCTCTTCCTCTAACATTTTCCCGCTCGCTCTCTTCCTTTATCTACTTTCGACTTCCGTATTTCTGGTTGTTCTACTGTCTTCCGCACTCCTCCTCTACCGCTATCTATTTTCCTCTCCGCTTCTTCCTCTATCTCTTTTTCCCTCACTCGTCGCTCTTTTCTCTCTTACAACTTCTTACTTTTTCCTTGTTTGTGTTCGTTGTACCCTATTCCCACACTCCCTCTCTTCCTCTATCTTCTTCCCTCCCCGGTTCTTCCTCTATCTCTTTCTCTTTCATTCATTGTTCTTCTTTTTACCACCTCTTTCTATTTCCTTGTTTGTGTTTGTTCTTCTTCCTCTTTCTGTTTCCTGCACGCTCTCTTCCTTTATCTACTTCCGTCCCTTTATTTCCACACCATTTTTGTCGATTTGCTTATTTTTGGTCGTTCTACCCTCTTCCCGCACTCCCTCTCTTCCTCCACACTATTCCTTCTCATTTCTCGCTGTTTTCTCTCGCCACATCTTCCTACTTCCTTGTTTGTGGTCGTTCTAGTTTCTTCCCGTATTTCCCATCTTTCTTTACCGTTCTCCCCTATTCCTATTTCCCTCTCTCTTTCTCCCCCTTTTCTCTTATCGCTTTATTCTACTTCCCTGTTTGTGAAGGTTTTTTTCTTCCTGCGCTCCCCCTCTTTCTCTATTTTTTTACTTCTCCGTTCTTAATCTATTTCCTTCCCTCTATTGCTTACTCCCTCTTTTTTTTATTACTTTCCTGTCTGTGGTAGTTCCATCGTCTTTCTGTACTCCCCATCTTCCTTTATTTTCTTTTTTCTTCCCTTCTTCCGCTATTTCCTCTTCCTCTCTTTCGTTATTACCCCTACCCACCTTTTTTCTTCTTCCTCTTATCGCACCACTTCTTTCTATTTCCTCGTTTGTGGTGCTTCTCTTTTTCTCGAATTCCCCTTCTTCCTTTATCCCCTTCCTTCTCCCCCACTTACTCTACCTTCGTCTTCAAAACCACCTCTTTCTATTTCACTATTTATCATCGTTCTACTGTCTTCCTCCACTTTTCTTGTTCTTTGTTTCCTTCCCTTTCCCCTCTTTTTCCTCACTACCTCTTTCTACTTCCTCTTTTATCCATTTTTATTTAACTTTCATGATTACCTTCTCTTTTTTTCGCTTCTCTGTGTCTGTTTTATTCTTTCTCCCTTTATAGTAACATGAAAATTCCAGACGTTTTTGAGATTTTATTCATAGCACTTATTCACTTTATCAACAATTTTAGTCCATTTACTTACTTTACCGGTACAATTTATTACGTAATCAAAAACAGGTAAACAATAAATATTAAAACCTTTGATTTTGTGTCAATCATATGACACCATCATATGACTACGCCATAATTATAGTCCCGTTATCAAACAATAGCATATACAAATAATTTTAAGTGTTTGATGTAACAACATAAGACTTCTTCATGTTTATTAGATCTAGAATGAACGATAAGGTAATCTTTCTTCCTTTCAGGTACTGAATTATCTCAAAATCTGTCTGTTTATTTGAAGGATGGCATGATTTCAGTCGGTTTTTACTTTCAACTCTCGATAACAAATTAATTTCAATTATTAAGATAACCGTAACACTTTGCCTAATGGCGATTAAGTGATTACTACCGGAATTTTGTAAGTTAAAAAGTACATTAACCATTCAAGCTGAACGCAGCCGGTAATACTTTATTCTTTGTGTGCCCAAATTTAGAATTTAAGCAAGTAATTAGGTATCTATTATCAGGAGTGTTGTGAAAACCCACAAGTTAACTAGAGCAGCTTGCAATTAATTTTTACTGATCAAGTTAACTCATCAACAACTTCCAGAAGGACGTTATTAGTTTTAGGCAACTACGTGATTTTTGTATCGTAAGCAGACAAAGCATGTGATGCGAAATTGTCAACAATCCTAACTTATTACAAACGCATAAATTGTTAATTTAAAATGGCTTAACTTTATGCGTACACATTTGACCATGAAAATATTTTAAAGCTTTCTAGAATTAAATTTAAAAAAATAAATTACAGAGATTATTGCATACATAAATTTAAAATGTAATTGGGACTTAAAAACCAACACAGAAAAGCATTTTAAAGTTAAACTTAATAAAGCTGCTGCAGTTTCACAGTTTTAAAAATAAAATCTTAAAATTAAAAAGAAAATTAAAATTGCAAAAATTCACGCTGATTTAACAATTAAACATTAATCGAGTAACATAGCAGAATTGCATAAGAATGCTGCATAAATACTGGTTTTTCTCGAACAATTTCACGCAGCTTTTATATCAACCCCAATTCTCAAGCGCAGACAGCTCCCCTAATGTAGAACCGTCCGTTTATTTTATTTAACACCTTTATGGTTTGAATTTGTAATAATACAAAACATATCATGAACGACAACATTAAACAATCAGGATAACAAAAAACAAACAATTATTTAAAAAAAACAGTAAATAAGTAACAGAGACACACGCCCTCTTAAGTAACAATCACGGGTACGCTTCGTAACGCGCTGTGGGTCAGCACCTTATCAGACAGGGTGCAGGTTTTAGTGTTCCATAACATTTTCTCGGAGACGGAGTGAAAAAGCAATTGTGGTGTCTTCGTTCTATTGGGATGCTGCGGAGCTCTAGGAGGAGCTTGCTGTGTTGGTTTGCCTTGGACCGGAAGTTAATGATAGCTCCTAAGCAAGTAGGGTTTTGGGCTAGGTTATAATCGTTTTGATCTTAAAAAATAAATTCAAAGGCGATGCTGAGCTCTAGAAGGAACTCGTTGAGCAAGATTGGCTTATTTCAAACAGGAAGATTACGCTCGATCCGGAAGCAGGGTGCAACAGAACTCTATGACCGAAAGTTATTGCTCGTTCTTGAAGCTGAGCTCTAAAAAGAGCCCGACGGAATAGTTTGTGTTGGACCGAAAGCTAACGTTTAATCCTAAGGCAGATTCTCAAGTGAAAATTTTTAGGACGGTTAGGTTATGTGTGGCTTGATCCTGAAAATCAAATTACGTTACCGAGCAAGTGACCCGGTTTCTTAGAAATTTCAATCGCGTACGGGTTTGCCCGGGTAACCGGGCCGGGTTGAGTCTGAATCGAGTCCACAAAACAAGAACTTTTTTCGTAGAGTTTTCAAATGAGTATCGACTTGACAAGGTAGCTCGGCCGGGCCGAGGTCAGATACGTTCCGAGTATGCGTCGAGTTCACAAGACAACACCCGGTTTCGTAGAGATTTCAATCGGGTACACAAAACAAGACCAGGTTTTCTAAAAATTCCAATCGGGTACGAGATAACCGGGTAATCAGAGCTGGTCCAGGTCGTGTACAGTTCGGGTTCGGGTCGACACCATAAACAAGACTCGATTTTCTAAAAATTTTAATCGAATACAGGTTTGACCGAGTAACATGATCGGGCCTAGGTCTGATACGGATCAGGTTCGGGTCGAGTCTACGAAACAAGTCTCGGTTTCGTATAAATTTCAGTCGGCTGCGGGTTTGACGGTGTAACCTGCCCGGGTCCAAGTCTGACCTGATTTCGTTTCAATTAAGTACGGGTTTGAACGGTTAAACAGGCCGGGTCTGGGTCGGGTACAAATCGGGATTGTGTCAAATCCACGAAACAAGACCCGGTTTCGTAGAGATTTTAAACGGGTTGGGGTTTGACCGGCAGCCCGAGCAGGTACAGGTCCGGTTCAGGTCGCGTTCGGGTCGAGTCCACAAAACAAGATAACAAGATTCCTAAATCAATTGGGTTCAGGTTTCACCGTTAACGATACAAGACCCGGTTTTGTACAGATTTAAGTCGTGTACGGGTAAGGCCGGGTAACCCCCCAAATCCGGGGCGGGACAGGGCCTAGTCCGCAAAACAAAACCCTGTTTCGTAAAGATGTAAATCGGGTACCAGTTTGACTAGGTAACTCGGCCGGGTCCGAGTGTAGTTTGGATCAGATCCGGGTCCAGTCTACAAAACAAAATCCGGTTACTCATCGGGTACGTGTTTGACCGGGTAACCCGGGCGGGTCCAGATCGGGTACAGTTCGGGTTGGGATCGAGTCTACAAAAAAAGCACTCGGTTTGATTGAGATATCAATCGGGTACGGATTTGACTGGGTAAAACGGCCGGATCCGACTCGCGTGTGGATCGGGTGTTGCTTGGGTTAACAAAAAAAACTACAACAAACTCAATCCAAAGCAAAATCAGTCAAAAAGTGTTTTGTAGTGAGCTTGTGGCAAAATTTAATTCCGGGTTTGAAAACGGACTCGGGTTCGAGATGGGTCGCGTTGGGTACAAAAATCTCGACCCGTTGACATCTTGAAAAAACATTATGATAATTGGCAAATGAAAACGACAAATAATGAATCCACCTTCAAAATTTATTATCAACATTAGTTGGTACTTTTACGCTCAACCAGAATTGTGCTAGCCCGAGGTTGAACAATATATTGAATATAATTTGTTTGTTTCTAACTGCCGTTTACGCATTTTACTTGTCGCTGATTGTATTAAGTTTCTATGTAATTTTATACACCTATGTCTATTTTTTGGAACTTTTAGGTTAGTTCACTGAGCTCATGAATTATATAGAAGTTACATTACATTTAACAAATTCAGAGATGTTTTTAAGGATTATTATCCGTATCTAATATTTTAAATTTCTTATTTATTTTTATGCATTTACTTACTTAATTAAATCTTCGTTTGCCAAAAGGCCCATTAGGCCCGTATTACACTATAAAAGATCTTTGACAAAAGTCGTAGATGAATAATGGCCGGATTTATATGCACTAACAGTGTTGCCAGTTACATTTATCCTGTTGTAGCAGAGAAAAATATATTTGGCAACACTGTTAGTGCATATAAATATGGCCACTAAATTGGGTGATGGATTGGTTATCTGGAGAAATTGGTAAAATTTTAGATATTTGCGCGTGCAACCAACTTAGTGGCTACATTTATATGCACTGACAGTGTTGCCAGCTATATTTTTCTCTGCTACAACAGGATACATTTTATAAAACTTTTGTTAACATTCTTTGTCAAAGATCTTTGATAGTGTAATACGGGCCTTAGCTTAAAGTTCGCGCCGCAGCACGCCGTAGAGCATAGGTAGGATCGGAGCTTAAAATGCAGAAGTTCCCAAACAGTTTACTTGTGGTTTAGAACCATACTTAAAGTAACATTTTACATAATCTGCAAGAATGGTTATTATCAAGTTTAGTTATTATTGCTACACTGAAACAAACAGCATTCTAATCATTGAATTGTAAATTAAAACGGCATCAGAATATGTTTATCAAGGTGACACACGGGATAATAATTAAACAATGGTATAACGAGCTTATGTAATAATTAATTAATTCTACTGTGTATTTAATTTAATAAACTGCGTATCGTACATACGTTCAATGGATCAAGTTTTATTGTGACACATAATGTTTATAACAAAACGACAATAATGCCTCCAAAATAACTTTATTAAAATAGTTTTCTACTCTGTACTCTGGATTAAACAGATGTGTTGTTAACCAAACTCTTGAGAGTCGGTGATTAGCTATAGCTGCAAAAATATGCCGACGATATGAAAATAATTATTATAAAGAAATTGTGCTTGGGACAGCATCTTAGAATTTGTTGTTTACAATCAAATATCAATCAATCATTAAACAAAATACAGAGCTTGTAAAAATAAACATTATAATTTATGCAGTTTTTTTTAAATGCAATTATAACAAATTCGTAGAAAAACCAGTATCACAACAATTTACCTGTCCTCGAGATAAGAATAACTCATACATTTCATGTTTTATTTTCAACCTACACATTCTGATATTGGGAAATATGTTGAAAACTACGTTATCAAGCAAGTAGAGTGTCTGGTTTGTATAACATCTTGTTTGTGCATGGGAAAAGTTAATTCTGAACTGCACGTGACAGATTAGATTACGGATGCACAATTTTATGAATTTAATCCAGCAAACTGAAGATATAGTCGAAAACGTATATAAAGAACTAATATACACGTGTTAATGGTATAAATAGAGTTAAATTGCTTGAAAGTCGCTCCAGGTTGGAGTGATAATGACAAGGGAAAAACAAAGAAAAAAAAAGCGGCAGCGGTTCATATTTTACTAAGAAGGGAAATTTTGATAGAATTCGTAAAATGGAAAATTCCCATATTGCTTAATATTAACTTTTGCAAAAAAACAACGTTTTGGGTGTACAGACGGATGTAAGTACCAATAACAAACACCCCGTTGCTCAGCTGACAGTTGTGGCAAGCGTGCTTTACAGCGGGCTCTAACAGGCTCGATCGCCTATTTAAAATAGGCTCTCTTATCATAAAATGTTCAATTAGTATAAGTCACCTCTAGCAATAGGTTGTAATTGTTATTGTAAGATCAGTGTTAATTTGGCGCTGATAATGAAATTATTACTACCAAAGTCAATAAATTGAAATAAAATTATGTAAACTATTACAACAATAGATCAATCTTAATGTTTTCAAATCAGTTTGGTACGTTAACCTAAAAATGTCAGCTATAACTTTTACCATACAACCATAAACTACGCAACATTTCTTTTTATACAACAATAATTAAAGCGTAATAAATAGCACAGAATAATAGCGTTTGAACAATATTAACGTTCTTTTATGAAATAATCCGTAACAAATAAAGTTATCTGAGGTATTTATGCAACTTTCAAAATAAAAAGTAAAATTCAAGTTTCGTATACTGAGTGTTTATATCCAAAGTACTGATTGTAGGATACTTTGTATCTAAGCCAGTGGCGGCTCGTAAACATTTACATATTAAATTAACAGTTCTGTAAATTAGATCAATACACACCACTCATCTTTTAGATAAATAAAACAAAATACTATTCTTCTGAATTCGCACCCGCAAATGCAGTCCATAGATTTATACATACCTTGTATTTGCGCAGATATTTTTTTCTATTATCAGATTTATAAATTTGTCCCTTAGGGCGAGAGTGCATCAATAATCTTTCTTTAAACTTTGAAACTTCATTATGATTAAACTGGAATAAATCATTTTCATCTCACAGGTAAGTTTGTTTATACGATAACATACACGTATGATAAAAAGACAACCAACAATGCAGCATTAATAAGCTCCTTTGTTTCTAATCTCCATGGTTACGGCACAAATCCCCCAACTCAGTGGCGTAACTAAACCAATGCAGTTGCATTGGGACCTGATATTTAAAAAAATAGACCAAGTTTAAAAACATGTTTTAAATGTAATGGAAATAAACCTAAGTATTAAATAGAAGAAAAATTGTAAATATTTTTTTGATTAGGAAGTGCATCGAACAAATGTAACATTGAACATTAGTATTAAACTATAACTATATATTATGTAATATATTCAAACGTATTTTAAACTTAAACTAATAATAAACAATAAGTAGCAACGTATACTAACTGCAAACAATATATAAACGTTGTTATCAAACCCTTCACGTGTCATTCAACACAACCGATATAAAATGTCAATTGTACCGTGATTCAGCCTATTATGCTTTAATTTCTCGCTAATAAAAGTGTCAAACTGGCTGAAATTTTACGCAGACTTAGCTCACAGTATAAAGGACGCACATACAAAAGCCCGCAAGTATTTAATTCAACTAATTTTTAAAAATGGCCGGGAGACTGTTCGTGACAATCCAAAAAGGAGAGGTTTTATCTGCAACACGAGTCATTACTGCTGTCATTAGACCTTTGATCAAGGCAAATAGAAGAATAACTATCTCTGAGATAGTGAAGTAAGCCAATAACACGTTTAATACCAGCTGGAATGGCTCTTATTGCAATTGAACCTACTCTTCCTAGATTGTCACTGACAATCTCATAACCATTATTGTTTAATACTCTTTGCACGCCGCGTGGGTTGTATTATCTCAGCTGCAGCCGTATTCCTCTTGAGTGGAAACAGGTCGAAAAGATCCTGATTTAATATATAGAGTAGGATCAGCATCAGTTTAAAACATTGATCAATACTCCTGAGCACCTGGGTTTTAGCAATTAAATTTTTTTTTACTCTAAATAATTCACATCTGTACCAAAATCCTTCATCGAAAAGAACCTCTTTGATGTTGCCCTAATATATCTAACGCTGAGTGTCAGGATGAACTACATTCAAATACCTTCAAGGCCATCTGGTAATTTTAAGCGTTGGAATTGCAGTTTTATGTGTTCAATAAAATTAGTCATCAATTTCTTGTTGTTTACCAGTTAAAGTCACTGGTTGGACTTTCGGAGCAAGCACGTGCCGAAGCAGTTTACCTCTACCACTTTACGCGGCTCGCAGCTCTTAGTACTGATAGACTGCACACCGCCCTAGTAGGTCAGTTAATACTGAGCGGTACCTTAACAGCATCGGGTGTGCAAATGCACGAACCCCCTGTGTAGACACTCTAATTATATGCGTAAGAATGAGAAACACAACTTCACCTCTAGGGTCAAGATCTTTGATTGCGCCAACAGAATGCCACACGCTCCTGACATCGCGACTTTCACCTGCCATCCTACAAGAGCCTCTCTACCACCCAGTACATTGCATAGGCAAATTTATAAACCGTTAGGTCTCCCAAGCTTATTGACTTGGACGCAGGCAAATTTATAGCCTCGGCTAGGGAGCGGGTATCTACCGTTCTAGAGCAAACACCCCACCCTCGTATGTTAAGTCCCATCCTTAAGGCTAGCCATGTTCCATCATGTAAAATCACTAACCCAGTGCTTCATGGTTCTAATTAAATAGACCGCGAATCCTCTCCTCAGACCGCTCTGAAGAGAGGTGGGCGTACCAAATTGGCATCGCCGAAGCGACCGCCGCAACGCCTACCAGCACGCTGCACGCTCCTCTACCAAAGTCATACTCTTGGCAATGTGAGGTTTTTGGCACCATGCCAAAAAAAAAAGTTGATTACCATCCCCCGAATAGGTAATCCCTTACGCGTCCATACGCTACCCTAGAGAAGCTCCGCTACGGAACCATTAACCCAATACACTCTACAATGAAGAACCATGACCACGCGAACTCTGCCCCAATAGACTGAGCAGAGGCAGAAAATGAACTACTCCCACTATGCATTGCCATCCAGGATCACGTTGCTGTCCAGGTCAGTCGGTAGTCAGACTGTTCATAGTAACCGGTAGTGTAACAGAACTTTCAGTCCACGGCTCCTTATTTTTATTCATTGGAGCAGCTTTGTTTTCAGGTCTTTCTTTATCCGCTATCCGAAAGACGCGCTGCGTTGGAATGCGTGCTCCCCAAAGAGATATTTGATGCATATAAAATAAGTCAAATTATTTAAGACAATTACTAGACCCATAGTGATATATCCAACGGATATCAGAGTTTACAGCAACAAAACTAAACAATTATTGCAAATGGCAAAGGTAAAAAGAATCGGCTGATTACAATCCCCAGAGTAAGTGATCCCTTTCACATTTTGATATCGCTCCACAAGGGTCCATGCGCAACCCTATGGAAGCTCGGCCACGGAACCCTCCATCCCCATAAAGTCCACAATGGAGAACCATCCATGACCACGCGGACTACTCCCAGTGCGCATTGCTATCCAGGAGCACGTCGTTGCCAAGGTCGGTCGGTAGTCGGTCTGATCGTATAAACCGGTACTGTTAAACAGGGGCAAGGTGATAGAACTCTGATCCGACACTTGATAACCAGGCGTGAGAAGGTTAAGAACCGGTGCCAACACCACATGGAGCCCCTCAGGTCACTGAAAATTGCACAGACTTTGATTAAACACCTGCAGAAAATTAACGGTCTTCCCCCCAATGATGAGCAAAGGCATATTTCTTCCCCAACTGTTCTATATTATACACACCACAAGAAAGTGAGGTAGATTTATATCTCCTGCTGGGAGCAGGGTTTTTGGCATTTCGAAACAGACGTCCTGTCGCTTTTCTTGGGAACGGTTACAATCTCTGTAAAATCATGTGAAGTCGGTAGCGAAAATTTAATTCTGTACCAATTTAGACAATTTTGATAGAGAGGTGAACGAACCAAGTTGCAATCATCAAAATGACCGCTTTCGCGCTTCTCACGAGTGAAGGTCGTTGACCCGCCCCCTCCAACGAGATGAAAACAGGCAGAATGTGGAATAATGAAATGGAAAACCAGAAAAATATGGTTAGAAAGTTGAACTATCGCCTCAAGGACAATGCTGAAACTCCAAAGCTTTGAAAAACTAAATCAAGAAGAAGACATAAAAGGAGAACTAACACAAGAAAAATATTAAAATAATTTTATAACTTGCGAACACTCAGTATATGAAGCAAAACAAAAAATACCTAATCCTTCAGCAAGCAAATCTTCTAGCAACCACAAAAGCGTAAGCTCGTGAAAAATAAGAGTTGAAAAGACAAAGCTTTCAGTAAACACGATTCAGGGCGATTTAAGTTGATTAATGGGCAATTAATTTCACGTGATTCCACTTGTCGCGGGTCGCGGTCCTCGCGGGATTCCAATGGGAGACCGGTGACGTCTGAACACGTGACCAATGATACATATGCTCGTGTTTTGGGACGAATTTTCCAGTTCAAAACGTAAACCGTTCAGTTTCAAAAGTGTAGCGTGCTCGCGCATACTTCGGTCGAATCGTACTTAAAAAGGTTTTTAGTTTGTTTAAAATTGAACGCATTTAAAGTCTATAACAGAGACATTTTAAGACAAACGATTTGAATACTGAAAATCGCGAGTGAACGAGAAAATAAACTTTGTTCAAAACGGCACTTGAAATTTACAATAAAAGAAGCAGAAATGCGAGGTGACAGCGATAATTACAGACTATCTATGTAAGTAGAATTTTGCGTATTTTTTGTAATTTTAATTTTGAATTATTTCTTCAAAATTTAATAAATAATTAAAAATGTTTGGAAAATTTAAAAATTTTTTCTATATTATAGCGAGGACATTTTTTTAAACAATGTTTTATTAAATTTGTAACAAAAATGCTCATTAAGCAATTTTGTAACTTATCCATGATAAAACAGAATCGATAAGGTCTTATCACTGTATTGTGCTTAATTGTTTTTAGAAGTAGGCTTAGTAATTAGTGTTAAGGGCATTTATTGTATGGCTGTATGAGATAATAAAAAAATTTTATCTTCAAATGCTTGATCAAAAGAAAGTAAAAAAAACAATTAGAATTGCGTATAGAAGACGATAAACTCGAAAGCTTTTCGATCCTAAGATTTTTATCTTAAGTTCTAAAAACCAGAAATTTGGAAATGTTATTGCAGGTTTTTTCCATTAGTTAGGGAAATACAATTTTTCAAATATGTTTATTGTGGAAGTTGATCTTATCTTTAAACTATTTAAACTATTTCCATATAAATTCTAAATTGAATTATGAAGAAATTTTTATACCTACTATACAAGGTGTTAAAAAAGTGATAAGCCTAACTTTGGAAAAATAACAGTCAAAAATTTCTATAAACAGATGCCCGGAAACGTTTCCTAACGGAGTTGTAGCTTCTCATCTTTTGCCGGTAATTTTGACAAGAGTTTTTGTATGGAGAACAAGTTTTTTCGTCCATAGTTTAAAAATATTTTGAAAATAAATCGCTAGTCCCCCCCCCCTCCCGCCCCAGATAAGACACCTCTGGTGCATACTTAGAAAATATTTTGAAAAATAGCGCACGCTCCCCCCTTTCCGTATGAGACACCTCTGGTGCATTATTTAAAAATATTTTGAAAAAATATCTTATTTTCTCCCCCCCCCCCGTATGAGACACCTTTGGTACATCTTTTGAAAATATTTTGAAAAAAATAGCACGTCATTCCCCTTCCGTATGAGATACCTCTGGTGCACTTTTTCAAATAAATGTAAGGAAAAATACTAACGTGAATAAGTAGTGCCCGCATATACCGGGTGGAGAAAAAGTATGGAACCAATATTGTAGAAGCGTAAATACAGATTGATTTAAAAATAGTTGTAATAGTTGCTTATCGCATTCTTTGCAATCATTTCATGTATTCAGATTTTTTTGGATTATATGCCTGTTATTTTGTTTGAATTTGAATTCGTTGAATCCGGATTGAAATTTGCTAGATCTTACCGGATTAAATTTTAAGAAAGAGGACTAAATCAGCTTAAACTTTACATTGCGTTTCTGTTATTTTATTTTGAACTTGAATTTGTTGAATCCGGATTGAAATGTTCCCGATGTTACCGGACTAAATTATAATGAATTGGACCAAATTAACTTCCTTTTAAACTACAATTTACCGGACTATGGCGGATTGGATTACACGCTTGTTTTTTGTTTTGAATTTGAATTCGTTGAATACGGATTGAAATTTGCTAGATCTTACCGGATTAAATTACAGGAAGTAGAACTAAATCAGCTTAAACTCAAATTTACCGGATTATGACGTATTACATTTCCGTTATTTTATTTTTAAACTTAAATTTGTTGAATCAGGATTGAAATTTTCCCGATGTTACCGGACTAAATTAAAAAAAATTAGACCAAATTAGCTTCTTTTTAAACAACAATTTACCGGACTGTGGCGGTTTGGATTACATGCCTGTTATTTTGTTTTGAACTTGATTTCGTTGAATCCGGATTGAAATTTGCTTGATCTTACCGGATTAAATTACAGGAAGTAGAACTAAATCAGCTTAAACTTAAATTTACCGGATTATGGCGGATTACATTTTTGTTATTTTATTTTTAAACTTGAATTTGTTGAACCCGAATTGAAACTTTCCCGATGTTACCGGACTAAATTTCAAAGAAATTGGACCAAATTAGCTTCTTTTTAAACAACAATTTACCGGACTATGGCGGATTAGATTATAAGCTTGTTATTTTGTTTTGAATTTGAATTCGTTGAATCCGGATTGAAATTTGCTAGATCTTACCGGATTAAATTTCAAGACAGGGAACTAAATCAACTTAAACTTTACATTACATTTCTGTTATTTTATTTTAAACTTGAATTTGTTGAATCCGGATTGAAATGTTCCCGATGTTACCGGACTAAATTTCAAATGAATTGGACCAAATTAACTTCTTTTTAAACAACAATTTACCGAACTATGGCCGATCGGATTACAAGCTTGTTATTTTGGTTTGAACTTGAATTCGTTAATTCCGGATTGAAATAACCTTGATCTTACCGGACTACAATTTAAGATTGAATTGGATTAACTTCGCCTTAGAATATAAGTTACCGAACATGGTCGAATAAAATTTGTATTATATTATCCTGAACTTGAATTCGTTGAAACTGAATTGAAAGCAACTAGAACTGTATTTTAATAATTAATTTTTGACTTGAATTAGCTGCGTTGTGCACTTTTTCTTACAGTACCATGTTCGGGGCGTTGGCTACCTCTCTCCTATGTCTGTGTTTGGTGCACGGCGATAGATAATTTGCACAGACACACATAGGGGACCTACAGTTTAAAGTGGGCTCCGAACCACAGGAAGTGCATGCACTTCTTCTCCAGAGAGGTTTTCCTGGGGAAAAATCCACCTTGGTGGTTTCCCGTTGCCTTGCTAGGGAAACTGAGCTACGGCCGCTGACTTGTGCACTACAATGTTATATTATAATTTTTGTTTCGGAATATTCAAAAATATACAGGGTGTTTTAATTAAAAAACTCTATCTTATAGAATAACTCGCAAATGCGACCTTCAATAGTGCAACGATAATTTGATACACCCTGTATAGTAACCTAAATAATATTTTATGATTTTTGGGATTAATAGGCAGACAAGAAATTTAAATTTATAATTGTAAAAGCATTGTTTCAAAATTTTCCTTGACAAACCAATAAAATTCTATTAAAATTTCACACATCACTGCTAAAAATCGATTGGAACAACACAACAAATTATGCAATAATTTTAATTCTTACAAATACTTTACTAATAACATCCGGTTTTTTTTTATTTATACGACCAATCTTAGTCCAAACAAAAATCGGGAAAGTCCAATGTTTCGGCTCAACGATTATAAGAGCATATTTTAAAAGCAAGGCCAATTTACCACAAAATGGCAGAAATTGTAACATTTTTTGACAATTTTCAGCCTCGAAAAATGGGAAATGCCATGAACTTGAGACGTGCCTGCTCAAGAATGACGGAATATTATATGTGGGCGTCAGAGCGAACATATACTAAATTTTATAAAAAATTTAATTTAATAGTCAATTAATAATATGTAAATATCTAAAATGTGAACGTGTAAAATAGCTACTTTTGGAAGTCAGTCGCAGTTCGACAGCTAATTTTAATGTGAATAATTTAGATGTCGCTTTTAAAATCGTTAATATGATAATTTAACACATTACAGTTTATCTACTTATCGGTTTGCTAAACAATTAGCTGGAAAATGTTGGCCTTTCTGATATACAAAATGTGTGCGTGCATTCCTACAACGTTTTAATGATAAACAAACATTATTTACCGCAACAAATTAAAGCCCAAAGAATCTAGTTGTTAAAACTGGAAAATAGGTGTAAACAGGCATTGTTTCACTACACAAATAAACAATGAAATGATTAAGAAGCAGAGGTGGAAATTAATCTGGTTTTCATTGAGGGACCATGAAAAATTCATGTAAGAAGCTGTCCAGACTCCAGTCATCAAGTACAAAGATGTGGAAATAATTCAAAAATTGATTTTGTGCTTAAACCATTTATTATGGCATTAAAATAAAGGCTCTAAATTTTTTACTACAGTCGATCCCTGCAACCCTTTTTGATTTTTGGAAATAAGTGCAAAAAATTGTTTTTTTCCAAATAGTTCATTTCCGCTGCGCCCAGTCGCAAAACTAGTTATAACACAAATAAAAGTAAATTAAATTCCCTACAAAAGTAAAAAAAATAATGTACTAGCTCAAATAGTTTCCGAGATATGGCCTCTCAAAGGTGACCCTTTTTGCATTTTTTTTTACCAAAAAACGTACTGTTTAGTTTTTGTGAAATATTTTTTTTTCTTGGCATACTAGTTCAAAATGTCATTGGGGAAAGTTAAAGTCGACTCAATTCTGAGTAAAACTAAAAAATCAATATCTTAGCCCTAATGGTTACGAAACTAGGGTTTTTTCTCGGGTTCCTCTAGCGACTACCGCTTCACCAATTTTTACCATTTTTTTTTTCAATGAAAGGTCTCTATCCTCAGATGGAACATGAAACATTTTTATATTTTTATTCTACGTCGATTTTTTAATAATAATTATTTTAATTTATAATATATATGAAAGTCTGCTAAACGCGCTTTACTTGAGGCGACATCTACACCAACGTCGCGTCTCCCTTATAGAACACATCACGCGACTTAGCATTTAGCCGGTTCTGTCAACGCTCAGTCTGTCAGTGCATTGTGCGCTGGGGTAACACTAGTGACTATTACATATATAAAAGCTCAAAGGGTTTTCTTCTCCGGTTCCTCCAGCGGCTACCGCTTCACCAATTTGGACCATTTTTTTTAAATGAAAGGTCTCTATCCACAGATGGAACATGAAACATTTTTATATTTTTATTCTACGTCGATTTTTTAATAATAATTATTTTAATTTATAATATATATGAAAATCTGCTAAACGCGCTTTACTTGAGGCGACATCTACACCAACGTCGCGTCTCCCTTATAGAACACATCACGTGACCTAGCATTTAGCTGGTTCTGTCAACGCTCAGTCTTCAGTGCATTGTGCGCTGGGGTTACACTAGTACATATATAAAAGCTCAAAGGGTTTTCTTCTCCGGTTCCTCCAGCGGCTACCGCTTCACCAATTTGGACCATTTTTTTTCAATGAAAGGTCTCTATCCTCAGATGGAACATGAAACATTTTTATATTTTTATTCTACGTCGTTTTTTCAATAATAATTATTTTAATTTATATATGAAAGTCTGCTAAACGCGCGTCACTTGAGGCGACATCTACATTAACCCCGCGTTTCATTATTGGAACTAATGCATCACGTGACTTAGCATTTCGCCGGTTCTGTCAACGCTCAGTCTGTCAGTGCATTGTGCGCTGGGGTAACACTAGTAATATAATAATTGTTTTAAAATTATAATAATATAAATTAGTTAATCTTTATTACGAATAAACAATGTATTAATTTATTCGCACAAGAAATATTGATTTTTGGCCTATGATTCTCGTTTACGAGCGAATTTGTCGAAAAAGGGCCAAATTGAAGAGATCACAGCTTTGGAACCATTAACCTATCATGCCCAGAAAAAAAATTATTTTACAAAAACTAATAAGTACGTTTTTTTTTTAGAAAAAAGGTAAACATCTATTTATGTTAGAACATTAATTTTCCTTAGTTTTGTAGAAAAATTTATAAACTTTTATTTGTGTTTGAAACGACATTTGACATTGGTCGCATTGGAAGCGAGATATTTCCAAAATTGCACCAAAAAATCATCAAAATGGTCAATTTTGGGAGGACGTCACTTCGGACCTGTTAAGGTTAGAGGAATGCTTTTTTAGAGATACTTTCTCTTATCTGTGGACCACTTCTTCATAGGATTATCAGGAAATCTGCAAAAATAATAATAAAATCTGAAAAGTAAAGTTTTTTTGACCAAAACCGCGAAAAGGGGTCACTTTTAAGAGGTCATATCTCGGAAACTGTTTGAGCTAGAACATTACTTTTGTTTTAGTTTTGTAGGGAATTTTATATGCTTTTATTTGTCTAATAACTACTTTAAGACACTGTGTACCTAACGTTACTCGGCTGCTACTCGGAAACTATGGGTTGTATAAAAAAAATTATAGGATTTAATTTGTCGGAAATGTAATCCTGTTCCTTTTCTATAATAACAATTTTTGTCGTGGGATGTACCGCAAACGAGATATTCTAAAAAAACTGTTTTTGGGCGCCATCTTGCAAATATGGCGGCGCGGGCGTCAAAGGTACAGGGTTGCAAAATAAGTATGTTTTTAGGGACATCAAAATCTTCCAAGTTTCAAAACATTTTGATTTTTTTAAGTGAATAGTACCTGGCTACTGAGCTATAACGACTCTAAGGCGACACGAAAGTGAATACGTTTGAATAAAATTATAAATAGCGTCCGATGAACAAAAGTCAATAGCAGTCTGAAAATTTTACGATTCCATACCTTACAATCACATATTTACCATAGCTTAAATTCATAAAAGCTCTCAGAACAGTACCTACTTCATACGAGCCCCACCCCTGAGAATTTGGCATTCCGGCATTTACAAATTAAATTGTTCGCATTGTAATTAGGTTTATATAGGACAGACAATTAGAAATTTTGATATTAGGTATAAAGAACACGTGCGTTGTTACAAATACAAACACCCACATAAATCCGATTACGTTAAACACTTACTAGAACACAATCATTCAATGACATCTAATAACACCATAAAATGTTTACACTTTGTGATGATAAACGTAAACTAGATATACTAGAAGCTTTTGTATTTCACAAACATTTAAAAACTGTACCCTAGATAAAAAGTACTTCCTACGCCACTGGTATTGCTGTACAATTCAGGGTATTGTGAAATACTACAGAGCATTGCCGAATTTGTAACCATTGAGTTATTAATTAATAATAAACAAACAAACAAACAATACTCCAGAGTATTTCCAAGCACCGCAGAGTATTGCTGGGTATTATAAAACGCCAAATATTACCGAGATTCTGTACAAGTACCACCGCCAGTAGAAAACTCCCGATATTTTGCAAACAAAATCAATTTTTTAATAGGAAAAACTCAAAATCTTCCTATGGTGGCGAATTTCGCACTCTAAATTATCTTTTTTGATTACTCTTTTTAACAAAAAGGGTTTTTCAGGAAAGTTGAACTACACAGGCTGTCACAAAAAAGTTCATGTAAACATGTGTTCTAAAAGGCTTCTGAAGGGAGCTAGGGCCCCCTGAAGGGGGCCAATGAAATTTGAGTTTTAATTAATATCTCAGACATTCTTTAAAATAAAGTAATGACATTTGGCACACGGTTTACTATTAGTGAGTGCTACTATCTAACACCATCCAAATAAAATTATTTAAGCTAAGGGCGTTCCAAACCGGGGGGGGGGGGGCTGGGTGATTTTTATTTATTACCTATTTTTGTTATCTTTGACTTTTTACTAATTTGAGTCAGTAATATAATTTAAATTAAAAAAATGCATAACAATGGTACCTACTTTTGATTATTTTTATACGACTAGCTATTTTTTGCAAAAAATCAACTTAAACATTTTTCTTCTACAGAACGAGTTTTTTTTTATTTCATACTTATTTATTAACTTTGGATTCAGAAAACTTAAAAATACTTAATAGCAACTAACTAATAAAAGATATAAATGCCCCTCCCCCATCCAGTTTGAGGCGCCCCTGGTGTAAATACTTTTATTTGGGTGGTGTTAGATAGTACCACTTACTAGTGCTAAACCGTATGCCAAATGTCATTATTTTGTATTAAAGAGTTTCTGAGATATTAATTAAAACCTAAACTTCATTCGCCTCCTTCAGGCGGCCCTATCTCCATTCAAAAGAATTTTAGGACACATGTTTACATGAACTTTTTCGATCATTTCAGTGGGTACAATACGTCTATGTTTAGCCTACCATTTTTTTTTAAATTAAGCAAAAATGTAATAAACTCAAGACGTGTCCTTTTAACCCAAAAGCAGAAAACAATACTTTTTCGGTAGCGACGCGGCTAAGGCCGCTGGCTTCTAAGTAGAAGTTCCGGGTTCTAATCTTGGATAGCACAAACTTTTTTCCGTATTTTTTTTGTTATTTGCTTACTTTAACACCACTTCGGCAACCAAATAGTAAAAAAGGACACGAATTGTACAGTAAATTGTAATTTTAATGTACTTCGGGTAATAAATTATCTGTTTTCATATCTATTTTATTATTGTAACATAATTAAACATTCAAACTTCATTTGTGAGAAAATGAAAACAGTTCAAAATATAAAAAATAAACAACAAAGAATATTAAAAAAATATTGTCCTACACAGGATTAGAACCCGGGATTTCTACTTAGAAGGCAGCATCTTTAACCACGTCGCTACTAGACGTTAGAAAGTATTGTTGTTACTCGTATTAAAAGGACACGTCTTGAATTTATTAATATTTATGTAGATTTTTGCTTAACTTCAAATTTTTTTCTTTCTGACTAAATGGCACTAACGACAGCTGATAACAATAATACAGTTTAAATTAGCCAAGGAACTCTGGGGTCATAAATTCTGGAAAAATATAATTTCCCACGCAACTTTCCTGAAAACCCCTGTATGTTAATTGTACAGTAAATGTATAGTAATTTTCGCATCGCCTACAAAAAACTCGTTTCCACGTCACTGTTCTCAATATCACATTATTACAAACCTTAATGGTTTTAAGACAAGGTCTGCAATCCCCATTTGGTTCAAAACAGTTTGCGATATTTGCGAGAAAAAGTACCTCCTACATAAAAACTTTAATAAACTTAAACTATATATTTCATAGCAGAATGTACATACATCTAGCATTTAAACTGCGGTTTGTAAAAAATGTACATAAAAAATTATTTAAAAGAAATTGCAAATTACATAACAAAATAAATAACATATTGCATTTAAATTGTATTTTGTACGTCAAAAAACTGCATTTTACATAACAAATTGTACATACATCTTGCACTTAAAATTTAAATTGTAGTTTTCCGTAATTAAACCGCTAAATTGATTTTACATTACTTGTGTGTAGAGGGGGAGGTAATGCCATGAGGTGCCTTATGTCTCAATATTATTTATTAAATGACATTTTTTTGAGAGTACCTTTTTCAACGAAAAAAAGAAAAACATTTCAATAAGAAATTTTTTTAAGAAAAACATTTTTACCTCCCTTGAAAATATTGCAATCAGTCTTTACGTCCCACTACTGGGCACCGGTACTCTTCTCTGCCACGTACTCTCCTTATTCTAAGGTGAAGTACGGGGGACCTACAGTTTAACGTCGAATCCGAACGACTAAATACCAGAGAAGGTTTCAGGCATTAAGACTCCACGGCTACCCTCACCATATTGGGGAATGTGAGTGGCGGATTGCGGCATAGTTTTTTATTGCTGCATGGCTTCGGCGGGGAACCGAACCCCACACCTTTAGCGTAAGAGGCTAAGCGCCTAACCTCTGGGCTACCACCACACTCTGAAAATGTAATAATATAATAATATTTCTTTAATCAAACAATTTTTTGCTTGACAAAAGTTCTCCAAAAAAAATTATTTCTCTCTCGTAAAGTTTTCGCCCTACCAAAAATGTTCCTAACAAAATTTCCTATCTTGAAAGACTTTTCTCGTAAAAATATTTCTCCCGCTGCTAATCTCAGAATTACGGTATGCGTATGACACAAAGAGATGGCGCTACTACATTCCGGCCAGCAAAGTCAGTAGATATATTAAAGTACCGACACAATTGGACGTTTCTCAAAAGGCAACAGTAACGAGTTTAACTGAGAAAGAGAACTTTTTTCCGTAACGAAATCAAAATATTTCTCTAACAAAAAATTCTTATTGAAAATTTGTTTTCTATTAAAAAAATTCCCTTAAAAACAACACCGTTATTTAGTAAATATTACTGCGATGAAGAGAAGGCCCTTCTTCTAGAGGTTTGAAAAATTTTTCAAAAATATAACATTTTTGCACTTTTACATTATAGGACCCAATACAATCCCACTTCTGAATTTACATCTCATATTAGTTATGCGAAATACTAGATCTACGTCAACATGTACAATACTAGATAGAAAAATTCACACAGCCAGTACTGGTGATTCAATGGTATGCACATCTATCTTTGGGACGAGGGTACCAGGGTTCGATACCCAATGAAGTTAATGAAATGTACTGAGTAGATTCATTTGTAAATATGCTATTTTTAGGAAAATATGTAAAATTGTTAATTTCGTGTTGCATTTATACTCTGTCGAAGACAGATGTAGTGAACTACCTTCTAGCGTCGCGTCGGTGATAAGCCGCAACAGCAGAAATGGCGATTGTTATAAAATTTTGGAACAATATAAAATAACGAGGCGATTTAAACTTGCAGTAATAAAACATAATTGAATTGAATCTTAGAAGAATTAGGTTAATAAATAAATTTTAAAAAATTAACACTAACATAATGCGATTTAATTTATTTAATACTTTATACATTAACAAACATTATAGTCCAGACAACAAAGGCAAAAAGAGGAACTATCCTGTAATTTTGAAAAAAAAGGTAATTTTGTAGATTTTGGTATTCTTATTAACATACTCATTTTGTTACCTCATAGCTTTACCACAATAAAAAAATGACACCATGTAATAGTATTTTTGCAATATCTCGTTTCCAGCGCCTCCTAGAGCAAAAATACAAATTATCAAAATAAAAGTGGATTAAATTCTCTGCAAATTGTATCTTATAAATTTTTTTCATAAAGTCACTAGTTGAGATGCAGCAGCTGAATAAAGTGAAGCATATTTTTCAGAATACTATTAAAAATAATTTCACCAAACTTCACGTTGATTATCTCATGGGTGATATTCATCACTGTTAACTTTTTCTAAATTTAATTGTTAAAGTTTTTTTGGATAGTTTGACATTTATCATAATTTGTATAAACTACGGTAAACCTTATCAGAATAATTCATTAACCAGTACTCTACATTTAACCGATAATATAAAAAATTGAACCTATGATCTACAGATTAAAAAAACTTAACAGACGTAGGTAGAAAATAAAGTGGGGGCGAATTATATTATTTGTAGATTGTAGCGCTTACATACACTTGCTTGATTTTCCACGTTCCTGATAAGTGATAACACTTAGCATAATAACTGGTTTGATATTTATAACAATTTATTAATTTATTACTTACTAACAACGTTAAATAATGTGGGACTTTAACCAATTCCTTAGAAAATCATAATTTGTTCCTTGTAATCTTGTAGACAATGCGGTGCCAATTCAAAATTATATTAAGAGTAAGGTAATGAGAAATCAGAATTTACAAAATTTAAGAAAGTAGTGAAAATTTTCCAGGGTAGCGAAGAAAAGTCGTTCAAAAACTGCAGTGGCGGGAAATTTTTTGTTATTTATCGCCTATTCGCAAAATAACAAAAAAAAATATTTAAATTTAAAATAGAAAAATTTTGAAAATTGATTTAAATCAAAAAAATCGATTTTATCGATTGTTCAAGATTTTTGCAAAATTCTAGCAATTTGAAAATTTTAAATAACCAGAAATTTATTAACAACTTCAACACTTTTTTATATTATATCCTCCAACCTAAAAAAACCTCTACTAAGAACATTCAGTTCATTGACATGTCAAATTGGCAAGATCATTAATTAGAAGCCCAGACTCGAACTGCTTGTTGTAAAAATGCAAAACTATTAGCAAATGGTGTCAATAATTTGAAAGTTTAACAACTTTCTTTTTGATTAAATTAAAGCCACATCCCCCTCCCGTTTAAAAAATTGGATTACCATCGTACTTTATCATCCCACTACCATATGTAATTTTTCAGTTCTTTTAAATTGAATCAGAATATTAAATTTTCAATGTCACTATGTGATCTTGGCCCAATTATTATTAATTGTTTGTTGATATTAAATGACGCTTGATTGTAATGAACACTAAGGACGTCTTACATTAATGGCCACTGCACTGATCTTTTTAAATTAGTAATCGGCTATTAAACCTCCACGAGTTATTGTAATTAAATAATTTAAAGTGCAAAATGTTAAACACATGTAGTGGGAATGGAAAACAAAAAAGAAGCGTACCTCTATTAATTTTAATGCTAATCTTATAAATGTTTAAAAAGTTCGATCATAAATCTTAATTTTCCAATTGTTTTCAATAACCAACGATCAATAAACTAAGTGGTGCCAAATTTAGCTAATGGAGTTTAATTTATGTTTGTGATGTTGCGCTCCATCTTGTTGAAATTGTTTAAAGTGAATTCTTTAACAAGTACTTACTAATGCAAGGGTTACAAGTTCAAACTTCAAGCTGTTGTAGCTGATTTTTCTAACAAATTTTGAAATCATCAGAGGCGTACTCAAGGAAACTTCATTTGATTAATAATTTTTTCGTTAATAAAATTGCTACGTTCGACGTACTTTATTCAACTCTCTACCTAAAAAACTGAGTGCGCCACTGCCTTAATTTGGATCGAAAGCTAACTGGGGCAGAGTCAGTGTGGTTATGGTTCGCCCCGATTTTGCACCCCGCTAGTGATGTGAAATGTGTTGGGATGGTTGGGTTCCGAGGTAACGTGGCCGCTGCGTAGCTGGGATTCCCCTATTTGCCTAATGCTTTACAGTTGGGAGCATCATTAGAAACATTAAGTACACCACTACCCAAATTTGGGTGGAGAGCCAACTGGAGCAGCATCAGCGTTGTTTGCGTAGTTTTGTGATGGTTGGGTTTCGGGGTCACGTGGTCGCTGGGACTCCGCGATTTACTCAATGCTTTACGGCGCGGCGTAGGGGGGCATAAGTCAACTATGGCAGTCAGGTGGGTAGCTGGGACTTCGCGACTTGCCCAATGTCTTTCGATGGGAGGGCACCATTAGAATTTCTCTGCCTAAATTTTTAGATTTAGGTACAAAAATTTTCCTTTTTAAAATTTGTGTATTTTTAAGTATTTTTTTATTGCAGTTCAAGTATGGACACAGATTTGAGAGGAGTTGGTGGTGGCGGCGGCGGTGACAGTGGTGGTGGCAATCGTTTGGCGGCTTCTGCTTATGATAACCCAGCTCTCAGTGACTCCACCGTTAGTGTACAACAACCCCATGCCGAATTTCGAGGCAGCAATGACTTTATATGTAAGTTTTTCCCATACTAAAATTTTTCTGAGTTTATTTTTATTTGAAACTCAACTGGTGTACGGTAAATATAAGTAACAAAACTTAAGCTCTGTTTAAAATAACGCCCTCTCTAAAATTCCACATTTCCTAAAAAGTGTAAACCCCAATTCAAACGCCAAAATATATTTTTTACTAACGAATATCAGCTCAAAAGTGTCCCCACCTCCCTAAACAATAAAAATACCAATCCCAAAGTGCTTCAAGCGCTAGAAAGTAAAAACAAATTACTTCAAAGGTCAGAAGATTCATTTTATTAACAAATATCAGCCCCAAAGTGTCCCTACGCTCCAAACAGTAAAAATAACAAAACCTGTGAGAAGTAGCTGTTTTAACTAACGCCACTCCTAGAATGCCCCAACCCTTAAAAAATAAAAACCGAGCTTTAAACGCCTGAATGTTTCTTTTGGTAACAAACATCAGCTCCAAATTGTCCCCACCCCTCTAAACAATAAAAATAACAAAACTGGTTGGAAATAGCCCTGTCGTAACAAATACCAACCCCAAAATGCTTCAACCCCTGAAAAATAAAAACTAGTTCAAATGTCAGAATATGCTTTCTACTAAAAAAATATCAGCCTCTATGTCTCTCAAACAGTGCAAATGACAAAATTTGTCAAAAGTTGCCTAATTGTTACATATGCAACCCCAAAATGCTCTAACCCATAAAAATAAAAACTAGTTCAAATGTCAGAATATGCTTTGTAATAAAAAAAAATATCAGCCTCTAAGTCTCTCAAACAGTACAAATAACAAAACTTGTCAAAATTAGCCTAATTGTAACAAATGGCACCCCAAAATGCTCTAACCTATAAAATGTAAAAATTACTTCAATTGTCAGAATAGACTATGCATTTTATTAATAATACATCAGCCCCAAAGTGTCCCCACCCCCCATAAACAGTAAAAATAACAAAACTTATCGGTAATAATTAGTAACAAATACCATCGGAACAACTCCCCAACCCCTAATGAGCCAAAACTACTTTAAATGTCAGAATATGCTTTTTATTGAAAAATACCAGCTCCAGAGTGTTCCCAATCTGTTTAATAGTAACAATGCCAAAACTTTTTGGAAGTAACTCTGTTTTAACAAATGTCATCCCCAAGATAACCCAACCCCTAAAAATCAAAAACTGCATCAGATGCCCTAATATGCATATGTTAACAAAATATCAGCCCCAAAATGTTCCCAATCACCTAAACAGTAAAAATAGCAAAACTTGTCGGAAACTATCCGGATAAACAAGTTCACATTGTCCAAAATTTTTAGATACTGTTCATTAAAAGAAACCTTTTTTATCAGATTACTATAAATTTCAGTGGTAGAAGAAAATAAAAAACACACAACAAAAGACAGTCTCAAAAGTGTAGTACCATGGATGAAGAGGAAAGCCAAGGGTGCATTCACCAAAAAGATGCTGTACAGGCGGTTACCAATTCTCGGTTGGTTGCCCAAATACAACAGCACGGATGCTGTTGGTGACTTGGTGGCTGGTATCACCGTAGGCCTGACAGTCATACCTCAATCACTAGCTTACGCTAATGTGGCTGGTCTCCCTACAGAGGTTGGTTATTTACACCATTAATTTTGTAACAGAATTTTAATAAAAACAATTTCACAGTATGGTTTATATGGTTCCTTTTTGGGCTGCTTTGTATATATATTTTTGGGCAGCTGTAAAGACGTACCTATGGGTCCCACAGCCATAGCATCACTTTTGACTTTCCAAGCTGTTAGTGGAGGAGGGCCCCAATATGCAATCTTGCTTTGTTTCTTAACTGGATTGTTAGAATTACTTATGGGTCTACTCGGATTAGGTAAGTCATGATCATTATTAACCTGTTTCTTGCATATTTAAACAACACGGTATTTTTTGCAGGTTTTATAATAGATTTTGTGTCCGGACCGGTTTCCTCAGGATTTACATCAGCCGTAGCTTTAATTATAGTGACATCACAGGTTAAAGATATCCTTGCTATAAAAGTTACTGGTACCACCTTCATTCAACAATGGATCAGTATTTTTACGGAAATTGAGAAAACGTCGCCATGGGATGCCGTTTTGGGAATCAGCTGCATTGCGGTATTGCTAATTATGAGGGTAAGTACTTAATGTTTACATATTTTGGTGGACCAAAATAATGACTTACTTCTATTTACAATTTCAGATAGTCGCAACAATTAAAATTGGTCCTTCAGAACCATCACCGGATGATGAGAAACCTCCCATAGATGATCCCAAACCAACAATTTTCCACAAAATAGTAAACAAGATCTTATGGTTGTTCGGAACATCCAGAAACGCTATCTTGCTCGTGCTGGGAGCATGTATTGGATACACATTCTTTGTAAATGGAGAACCACCATTCAAATTAATTGGCGACATACCACCCGGTCTACCATCTTTCCAACCACCACCCTTTAGCATCTCTTCGGAAAATAACACTGCTAGCTTTTTTGATATGGTTGGAGATCTTGGTTCTGGAATTATTGTTGTGGCCATGATTGCACTACTGGAGAACATTGCTATTTGCAAAGCATTTGGTAAGTTCATAGTTTCAAATAAACTAGTTGAAATTTTGAAATCTAACATAAAATAATTCTTTAGCGAACGGAAAGGCTGTGGATGCAACTCAGGAATTAATAGCAATTGGCATGTGCAACATAGCAAACTCATTCGTACAAGGTTATCCAGGTACCGGAAGTCTTTCACGTAGTGCAGTTAACAATGCAAGTGGTGTAAGAACGCCGCTCGGAGGTCTCTATACTGGTCTTTTAGTCATAATTGCTCTGCTGTTTTTCACTCCATACTTCTCCTACGTTCCTAAAGCTACCCTTGCTGCTATTATTATTGCAGCTGTTGTGTTCATGGTTGAGGTTAAAGTTGTCAAGCCCATGTGGAGGACAAAGAGTAAGTGTTTCTTTATTGCTTTAAAATATTCAACTAAAATATAGAACAAAAATAATTTGTGCTTTTTTGTGCAATTTGTCTTAATATTTAATACCTACAGTTGGGACCTTGTCTCTAAATACCACCAATGTTTACCGAAAATTAACAAATATTTTTTATTTCCAGAAAGTGACCTGATCCTAGGCATGGCAACTTTTATTGCTTGTCTTGCTCTACCTTTGGAAATTGGAATCTTGATTGGGATTGGTATAAATCTGTTGTTCATCCTTCATCATGCAGCTCGACCAAAAATTTCGATTGAAAGGCTGACGGTATGTATTATTTACAATTCGATTGTTAGTTAAATCACTATAAAATAGCAACGTACTTTCTGGACTAAATATAAACAAGTTAGGGATGTGTAGTGAATTAACTTTTATCTTGAATTATGGAAAACAAAAATATGATGACGTCAAAAATCATTTCTTGATATCCTAAAATCGCTCAGGGAATTTATAATAAAATAATAATAGAACAACAAACTTATTTGTAAAGTATAAATAAATTATTTTCGGAACATATGAAATTTTGACGTCAATAAATGAAAGTTGGCGTCAACAACTTAAATTCTGACGTCAAAAGTATTTTTTTACGTCAGAAAATGCTGCAACCTAACGGGATACGTGCGGTAGTAGTGTGGCCTACAACCATACTGAAATGTTGACTCACAGAGGAGCTAACTGCCAAAAGAGAACGTTTTTCAGATATGTGGCTGCATTTTTCGACGACAATAAATTAATTTTTAACGTTAAAATTGCTTGAAATAAAAATTATAATACAGCGTAAAAAATACTGTTAAAGTCAAAAATAATATTCCACGTCAATAATGAACATTTTGGCGTCATGCAATTAAATTTTTACGTCAAAAAATAAATTTTAGATGTCTGAAAATGTTTGTTTTTTGTCAAACAGCCAATTATTGACGTCCCAAACAATTTTTTTGACGGTTTAAAATTTGACGTCAATAAAGGATTTTTAACGTAAAAAAATACATTATTTCACCAAAACAACATTTTGTGACACTAAACATTTATTTGCTGCGTCAAAAAATTTTGACGCCACAAAATGCTTTTTTTGACGTCAAAAACATTTATTGACGTCAAACATTTTTTACCGCCAAAAATGTCAATAATAGGTATTTTTTTGTTTACCTCAAAAAACTGTTTTGGAATATAAAATATTTTTTTCAATTTTTGATGTTAAGAAATGTTTGACCAAAAAGTGTTTGAGGTTAAAAATTCGAGTTCCCCGACAAAAAATGTTTAATAGAAGTAAGGCCGCGTTCCATGCATGTTTGTGCAAGAAGGTTTCAAAAAAGGATATCTACCTCATGAAAATATAATTAAATATACCATCTGACAACCTTTAGTTGATATAAAATAAAAAAGAAAAGGTTTATGACAATCTAGTTTTATCGTGGAAAATAAAAATTCTCTTCTACGTAGGTCTCAAGACCTCTAACCTGTTAGGTAGCTTTTATTATTGTGACCTAATTTAAGCCTATATTTGCATTGTTTTTCCGCAATTATTTTTCAAATTAATAAACCTGTAACAAACACTAATTTCCACTACCTTTTTGCAGAGTCGGAGTGGAGTAGAGTATCTCATGCTGACACCAGATCGTTGCCTGATCTTCCCATCTGCAGATTACGTTCGTAATCTCGTTACCAAGCATTCGATTCGCCAAGCAGCACCGGCGGTTATTGACTGTTCTCACATTTATGGTGCCGATTATACCGCAGCAACCGTAATTGAAATTTTAACCAAAGACTTCGCAGATCGTGATCAAACACTCATCTTTTACAATCTTAAACCAAGTGTCAGTTGTGTGTTTGAGGGGCTTTCTCCAAAAGAATTTGTTGTTTGTTATAATGAAGAAGAGCTGGATCGGTTATTGAAAACTAAGGACTTGTTTAAGCCAAAAACAATTTTGAGTGCGTGATTGTTGACTGTTGTGCAATGTGCATGTAAAAAATTGAATAGTACAGAAGATAATTAGACATATCAAATATTAATTGGACTTTGTATAGGAATTTAAAAGAAAACTTAAATTCAAATAACGGTATTATGGATACACCACTTTTGTATTTTTGTAAGAGTAAAAGTTTGATATATAATATTAAACAAAAGTACCAGCGGCAGTATTTATATGTATAACGAAGTAATGAGTGACTACCTTAGTCAATAAGTTTTTGCAGCTCTGAATGTACTAAAGCGGAATTTTATATTTTATTATAGTTAGGGCTGCAAATTTTGTGCAGGAATTATTTATATTTAAAAGCAATAAAATTGTATTGTAGTTATAGGATGATGCTGTTATGTACTTCTTGATGTTTTTTTCCTTAATTAACTTATACGTTTTAGTATTACAAAAATTTTAGCATAATTAGTACCTATTTTACACTTAAACGGCAGATAATATTAATTTTACTAATACTTAGAATTAATAAGTTAATAGTATTGTTTTACACTGTCTTATAAAAAAAAATGTACTTAGACGTTCATTTTGAGATATTTATTTATAACAACTGTGATAATTTTGTAGAAGGAATGAATATATTATATTTTCATCAATAGAAAAACCCTGTTTTTGTTGTCACTAAAATAAAATTGAAAACATACATTGTTGAGGTGTCTAGATGGCTCAACGGCTAAGGTTAAATCGTAACTGTACGACAGTCCAACCAATTTATTTATTTCCAAAACCTCGAAACTTCGCAATTAAAAAACAATGTTGATTCTGGTTAAATATTTAAAAGAGCACTAAGAGCAGCCTGGTAAATAGTAAACACCCCAGTAAATTTTGGTGAAATTGGGAGAGTTGGGCCAATATTTGGTTCTAATTACAAAAAGTGATAATAATTTAAACAAAGAATCTATGATCGATCATGCTATAAGACCGAATATTAACACCAAAAGAAGTTACACAATCGTAACAGTAAAAATAATAGAAAAGCTGAAAAATAAAACTTCAAAAGATGCCTGGAAACTGAGCAACAAAATATTAAAGACGTTAAAAAATCATCTTTCAGAACCATAATAGCAACAATTACAAATATTTCACTAAAAACTGGCATATTTCCATCTAGCTTGAAACTCGCGAAAATCATTCCAATATATAAAGGGGGGAACCCAAACCAACCAGGAAACTATCGACCAATAGCAATAGTACCAGCAATATCGAAGGTCATCAAAACATAATAGATACTCGGCTCAGAGAATACCTCAACAAAATCAACTTCTTCTGTAAAAGTCAATATGGGTTTAGAAAAAACCGCAGCACAGAAGATGCGGTTGCTGCCATGGTTACAGAAATACAGAATGCTCTAGACCAAAAGAAAGTAACTTCTGAAATAGTCATAGATCTTAGAAAAGCTATCGATACAGTAAATCATAAATTACTATTAGCAAAACTCAAAGCAATCGGGGAATAGACGGTAAAATCTTGGAGTGCATCGCAAGCTATCTAGAAAACAGAAAACAATTTGTAAGCATTAATGGTAAGAACAGTGAACAAAGAACACAGTAAGTTGGAGTTCCCCAAGGCTCGGTTTTAAGTCCACTATTTTTTCTTATACACATAAACGACAGTTATCGGTGTGCTATAAATAGGGAATTTACATTGTTTGCCTGTTTTATATAAATTATAACCTGGAAGAATTATTCATACACATGCAAGAGGACACACTTACAGACTGGTTACGTGCTAATAAATTAAGTCTAAATATAGAAAAAATTAAGTATATGGTAACGAACAAAGACAAAGTTAAACTTAATTGAAAGCTACATATAAAAAAAAAGAAGAAATAAAAGAGGCAGAAAGAGTGACCTTCTTAGAGTTAGAAATTATGTAGAATCTATCGTGGGAAGATCCCATAAACAAAGTAAACCCAATCACAGGCATTTTAAGAAAACTTACAAGAACCGTACCCATGGGTACCCTGAAAACAGTTTATTATTCTTTAATTCATAGTCACCTTCAATACATGATAAAAATATAGGACTGTGTCCCGAAAAAATACTTATACCAACTGCAAGTGATGGAAAACCGGGTAATTAGAAATGTCTTTAACCATATCCACATGACAAACACAAAGCAAACATGTAAACCCACAACAGTACTGACTTGACACAAAAAACATTAGCAACAAATGAAGAAAAACACAACTACTTTACCAGAAACAGAACCCAAATGCAACTAAAACCCATCAACACAACAGCATATGGCATAGAGATATATAACCAAATGTTAACAGAACTGACAACAAATGGACCTAACACGAGACTGATTTAAAAAAAATAAAAATAAGCTTCATACTAAAGAATTTAAACAATTTTAAATCCAAATAATGTAAGAACAATTCAAGTGCAATTGATCTAGTACCTGTCCAAATCTAAAATGCTACTTAAAGCGAGCATGCAAATTTTATTATATTTCCTCAATGTAGTAAATCAAAGGTAATTTGTGAAAATACGTATAGCAATAATCGTATTTGTTTTTATATTTAAGTAAGAAGTTTTTACATCGAAGTAATATGTGTTTTATATTTAAATAACAAGTTTCTTATTTAAATAATCAGTTTTTTTTTTATATTTAAGTATTAAATTGTATTTATAAGCGAATTCTTTTAAACCTCAAAAAATGAGCCTAAGCTCACTGAAGTTTTTGTAAGCAAACAAATAAATAAACAAAACAAACAGGTTTTTATTAATAAAATTGTTTTAAATAAAAAACATGTTGAGAACTTAAGTACTGGGTTTAATTTTAAATATTGAACATATAAGTTTACAATATTATTAAAAATATCCAAATAAAAAACAGTTTTTAAAAATTTTTTTAATTTACCCGATATTCTGGAAAATATTTTTACTCACAGTCACTTAGTAATAAGCCAATTACTAACTTTTAAAAAGTTAGGAAATAAGTTATTACTAACTTTAACCTTTCAACCGGTCGGAAAGTACTTCCCAACCGGTCGAGAAGTTACTACTTTCCAACCTGAGAAATCAGTGAGAATTTGCTTTTAAATTATATAATAAAACTATTAATATCAAAAGTAACAATTTTATTAATTAATTATAAATAATTGGAAAAAACAACACAAAATTAAGAAGAAAACAGTTTTGTCCATAGGATCCTAGTTATTGATATTAATAGTCAAATTTAAGTTATCATGACCGTTAATTGTAACAAATAATCAATGTTTTCATTGCGCACTTGAAAAATTGAATTCCTGCATTGAGATTGGTGGACATGGAGCCGAAGAAGATATCTCTCTTATTCATGAATGTCAGTTCTTGTTGACAACATTTATGCAATTTTCACTTGACATCGGAAGAATTTTCCACGTAACCTTCAGCTACAGCACTCGACTTCCATCTTCCCAATCTTTTCAATTGAAGAACATTCCCTACACTGTTCGCAAGTAAAGTAGCTGCTGTACGCCTAAAGCAATGCCTAGTTTATAGATTAACATTAATTAGATTTAAATAGGCTGCTATTTTCTTAGCGAGTTGTGTGACGGAAGGCTGTTCAGTAACTTTGCCAAACCTAATTTTCAGAAAGAATTTCTCATTTTTAACGTCCTTATGATGATGACTCATGTATTGCTTTAATATTACAATCCATTCTTTATTAGTTATGACAAATGCTCTAGAACGGTAAGTTTTTGTGTCGGGAATCATTATAGGTTACTAACTCTATTTTCTAAACAATCTATATCTGTGATTTCCATTTTAAATAATTCATCACTCCTACAGGCACCAGAAATGCCAATTATTAAGACAACCTAGAATGTTTAAAAATATAATTATACACATATATAACAGATTTATAGTTGTTGAACAGCAATACTCTCAACCTGATTAAGTCTCATCTTAACAGCGCCTTAGAAGTTACGCCTAACTCCTGAAAGGAATAAAATAGCGCCACATTTTGATACACCTATACAGGTAAACTGACAAAAGTAATTATCTATGCCTAAGCCTCTGTCAATGATATATTTTTAATTTAAAGTTTCAAGTCCAAGACTTGCAATAATTTGAAAGAATTTCAGCAATAATGCTTCCAAACTGGCATCAAGATTCTAGTGAACTCAGTAATTTTTGAAAATCAAAAACATCGATCCCTTCCTTTCGGGAACATACTCATTAATTCAAATTTATATATCCAACCTCCAAGAGGTTGGACATATTTATTTTTCCTATCAAATTATAACCCCACTCTTTTTATTTTTGATTGCATAAAAGTATCAATAAAATTTTGTATCACACTCTCAGACTTTCTTGAAAACTTGTGCTAATTGAAGCTGGCAAGTCCCCAATTTATGAATGACCAATATTTACTCTAATCCCTAAAATTTGAGTTTAAATACTTAATTTTGTATTGGTACCAATAATCAGCACAATCTAGCGGCAAACCCATTGATACACATCATCATACGTTTTACAGTCGTAGTTTATTTACATTTATGAACAAAAATGTGTGCAGCTGCACCGAGATTACCTGCTTAAGACGAAGTAAAACTAAATCACTTAGCAATTTACCCAAGTCAAGCTATCACTATTAATTAAAGTCTTTATTTGCTATATTATTAATCAAATTACTATATTCATAAATAATACGAGCGATTGCGATTTTTCGATAAAATTTTAGTGCAAGTTTACGAATGCTAGTTAAGATGGTAATACCACGAGCGTGTAACGTGAGGGAAATTACCTAAATCTTAAATAGCATGAGTTAACACACCAAAATTTTATCGAAGAAAAATCATATCACAAGTTGTGTTCGACTATACCACACATTAATTTTGACGCATTTTTAGGAACACTGAATTTGTCGGAAATGCTCGGGTGTATTCGAGAATCAGCGTTTTTAACATGGTATTGTTTGCTTGTTTTCAAATGTTTTGGCGTGGCGTTGTTTTCACAGATAAAAGAAATACAGTGTCAATTTGAAAACGTACAATGTGTTATATTTCTAGAAGTAAAAAAGGTATTGAAAATTTCTAGAAACCGTTTCTACAACATGGAGGGGGAATCATCATGACTCATAAGGTAACCTTCCCCATATAACCCCTTAGGCTCTAGCTAGCTACCCCAACAACAAAAATTAAAATGGTAACACCCACCTTGTGATACCTCATTGAAAAGCTCTTAAAAATGCTATTCAATAGTAGCAAACTCTTTTTTTACTGAATTGCTTAGTAAAAATTAAGAAACTTAAATTAGAAACGGTTACTAGATATTTTCAATACCTCTTTTACTTTCAGAGGTATAATACATTGCATGTTTTCATATTGACACCCTGTATATACTATACAGGCTGTTCCAAGTTAAGTCTGCACTATTGCTAACTTTGTTATTATAGGAGCTACGATGTCGGTTAAATAGACAAACTAATAGAATTTTTATGCTGAATATGATAGTGAAATCAAAAAAACAATTGAGCATCGCATTTCCGAGATATTTACCAAAACATTTAATTTTTAAATGGAACACTCTGTATGTTTTTACATAAATGGATAGAAAATTAAATTCTGAACAAAAATGCCCATATAACTTTTTTTGATAACATTGAAAATAACCGAGTTATTTGGAAATAACTGTTTTAAACCTTTTAAAATCAAATAGCCATGAAACAAAAAATATTAGTTGTTGTCAATTATCCTAATGTGTCAAAATAATAATTGTTCTCGTTAGTTTTTGCAGCTAAAGTAATTATATGGAACGCCCTGTATGTTTTATCACAGTTCGATAGGAAATTCGATTCTTAGCAAAATAATTTTATTATATGATTGCAAAAAAATCAAAATTAAAGAAGTTATAGACTTATTTTTACAATATCTTTTAAATAAAATTACATAGGTACACATAGAAAATAAGTGTTTTATTCAATAAAAAAAGAGAACGAGATAGCAGGTAACGAATATCATAATCATTTAAAGTACATGTTCAAAAATGTTGCCCTCCTGCTCAACACGCACTTCATTAATCTTTTTTGAACTGGTGGTAAAAAATGAAAAAAGTAGATGCTTCTGATTAAAAAAGGTGCTGTAAAAACTATATAAAATATTAACTCAAAATTAATACAAGAAATGTATTGCAAAGAGTACAAGGTAATATTCAATCCTTTCAGTGACGTCCTTTTTAAAGGTACTAGATATGCTCGTAATGCTAAGAGACGTCAGCTGCAATTAAATCCTGAAAAAAAAAAGCTCAGTGGCTTTATATCGAAGAGTTTACAAAAATAATAAAAATTTGAGACGAAAATACACCTAACAATTTACAATGAAACTTTTATCACATAGCTGCATTTGAATTAGCCTCATGGAGAGAAGCAGCTTCTTGCTTAGTGCGCAACTTTCAATTCGAATCTGAAAATAGTAGAAAACCTACTGGTCAGGTTGTGTACAACCAAATTTTTAATAAAACTGCACAGGGGGGCTCGCAAAAGTTAGCATAAAGCACCCAACACTTACCGATCCTGGTATAAGCCCAGTTAGGTATGTTAAGATTATAAAACACATTTTAATTTTTAATTATTTATTATCACACAGGTTTTTTAACAAAATTACTGGAAAAAAGAAACAAGCACATAGCAACAGGCAGTTTGTTTTTAAATATAAATTCTTTTTGGAAAAGCAACAAATCAGTTGGATAGTATAAAAATAGTCCAGTTGGCTTAAAGGAACTTTCAAAGTGGTTAAAAACTGCTGCTAAACAAGTTGGGCTGGATACGAGTACTATAAAAGTTACCAATCTAGCAGTACGATTGCAGTGTCACATCTAGCCAAAGCTAGTTAATGAGCAACAGCTTATTAAAATTATAGGCCACGGTAGTACAAACTCAATTAAGTCATATCTCCAATCAGATAGTGATCACCGCACAAAACTTGTTCAAGAGATGCAAAAGCAACCTTCTGCTTCTCTTCACCTTCAGAAGTGCATAACAGTGGGTCTCAAAATTATAATGCCTATTATAATTGTTATTTCAATTGTACCAATTTCCGATGTAAAAATCCATAAATTTAACATTCTATACACAGTTATTTAAGTACTTATATCATTTATGTCCTATAAAATCAAGCCTTAACTTAAGAAAATATGAATTTGTTGTACAAGCTGACTTAATATAATTGTATTTTAGAAAATCTGTTTCATTCCTACATAAAACGATCGTTTCCTTGTAGTATGAAGCGAACATGTAGAAGATTGCAATAAATCATTTAGGTGTTTTGATTTCATTGTGAATCTACTTTTTCAACTTTTATTACCCCTAAAAAAGAAAAAAAATTATTTAACAAATTAGCAGCATGAACTTTATGTACTTACCGTGTAGAAGCATAATACAGCCGGCTGAAGGAAAAAAGCGGTAACTACACTATTTCGGTATTTTTAGTTGTTTTTTTAGTGTTTAGCCATTAGATGCAATACATTAGTTTTAAGTGAAAATCTGAAACTAAATACATTTTAAATGACTCCTACCTCAAACAGACTTTGTTCGTCATCTCATTGTAACGTCTATTACAGTAACAAAACTATTCTTCTTCTTTTTAAGTGCCATACCCTATTCAGGGCATTGGCGACCTCTCTCCTATGTCTGTGATTGGTGCACAGAGATAGATGTTTTACAGACAGACATAGGGGACCTACAGTTTAACGTGGGCTCCGAACTACGGGAAGTGAATTCACTTCTTCCCAGAGAGGTTGTCCTGGATAAAATCAAACCTCGCTGGGTTTCCTGTTGCCTTGCAACCAGCCCGAGAGTCGAACCCGGATCCGCTGCATTGGTAGCCTGTGCGCTAACCACTGAGCTACAGCTACTCTTAATTCTATAAATTTGAATAAATAACATTAAAAAGTAAAATTCATCACATCACTATTTTTAAAAATTTATTAATATAAACGTTCAAATATAGCTTCTACTAGATAAATACAAGAAATTAGTTTAAGAGAATATGGCAGAAACATTTGTTTATATCATGAACATCATCAAGATCTTAATCTATTTGTTTAAATACTCAACACATCTAGTTTGAGCACAACGTTTGTTTACACCAACCTGTAAATTGTTAAATTGGAATCTGAATGGTACCTCAAACAAACAACTGTTATAATCGTGCTCGAATCTACCACATATCTCAACTAGCCTTACGGTTTGGGCACTACAATGTATCAGAAAATTACACAAAGTTCAATTTGTTTGAGATTACCACATTCCCTGCAGATCTATCTGTAATGGGAATATTGTTCTAATTCGGAAGGAATGACATTTTAACTACGAATAATTAAAATTTAATAGTATGTATCGAGTGGACTACGATTAATGACTAAGTTATATTTTTTTTATATTTTAAAGCGATTTTGTAGAACCATAGAAACACTTAATAGGATAAAGATTTTTTTTATAGATACATTATTCTATAAGATTCGTATTCCTATAAAGTGATCGCTTTAATTTGGTTACGTTTAAATAGTACAAATAACAACCTTCCTATTTTTTTAGTGTGATAATGGCAACAAAGTTTCTTTGTTATTGTTGTTTCCAAAACGGCGAAAATTTCCTATAATAGAAAAAAATTCGAAATCATCACCATATTGTTCTTCAATTAAAACGTTTTTTGTTTAGTCTTTTATAATCAAGAAATAACTAGTTATTCTAGATAAATTACTTAACATGCTAGTTTTAACGTTGACATACAATATTATTAAAATACACTAGTACTTTATGAAAATATCTATGCACATCGATATTTGCAAGCAAATCGTTCCGTTACTGGTCTTCATTTCCATCAAAACCGAAACAATTAAAATTGCACATATATAAAAATTTGTTCACAAATATGACGTTGCAAAAATATACAAAAACATCACATACTTGCTTATTTGAAATTATCGAGTTGATCGCAGTTTTAGTAGACGATCATACAACTGTTTGTATATGTAGCTAGAAACTTGAACTACGGGTTTTGTGAGCAAACCTTAAAAAAATTGATTTTTCCAAAATTATAGTTTTCTCCTCTAGTTTGTTCAAAATAACACATATATATTTGGGACAGGTACGTTTCAATAATCTCAAAGAGGAAGAGTAGTACATTAAGAGAACACAATAGTTGCAAAAGCTTGCAGGTTGAGCAAAAATTTCCATTGGTCTGCATTTTTATACAAACAGATAACGAAATTTAGTTGTACGCCGAACAAAAAAAAGTCTTAAAAAATGGAATTTTTTTAGTATGAATTATATCTAATGTAAAATGAACTAACAATTTTTAATTAAATGTTCTAGCAAGTTTAAAAAAGCTTAACATAAATATACTGATGTAAAGCAGGAAAAATGCAAGTCAGTCTATGCAATCTTCGTATTGAAATCAGTCCACTTTTTACTGTTGTTCTCTGTAAAAAAAAATCTTTTATGATTACACCAATCAGGTTATTCAAATTTAATTTTAAATTCCGACTAAACGCCCAATTCAATATCGATCAACTAAATACAGCTGTACCTTGATTAATTAAAAGCAACTAAGACATAAAACATAAATTCAAAATATTTAACATTCGCCCTAATTTATTATTAGTATATCTTATTAAAAATGAGCCGGCGCAAATACCGTAAACCACATGCGAGTTGGAGTTGCAAAACTCAACATCACACTAAACCGCTGTTATACCAGGTGGGAAACTATTAATGCGTGTGTTGATGTTTTGGGCAAATAAGATGTGCACCGTGTCACGATTGTTTTAAACGTAAGAGAAGAGGAAGATTGTTGGCGTTGCAATTTTTCATCGGAAGAGGAAGATAGGGGTCCGTGGTCATAACAAGAATGCACAGGTGAAGATCGGAGCCGATTCGGTCAAGTTAGGTCAAAATTTTGGAAAACTGAAAATATTAACAGAAGATGTAAGCATTAAAGCACGTTTACAGTTAAAACTAGTTTTAACTAAAAAAAAATCAGTGAAAACTAGTTTTGGCTTGTTAAAACGAGTTGTTACGGGATAACTTAAAAAAAAACTATCTGTTTTGACAACTAACCTAAAGACCCTGGAAAGGCGACAACATTGTTGTCTGAACAGTCAAAACTAGTTTTAACCAAAAACGGGTTTTAACTGTAATACATGGAAGTTTGGACAAAATTTGCCCCCCGCCCCCTCCCATTTATGGCGCTAAATGTTTTCTAATGCTATGTAGAACAATATTTCCAGGTCGAAATGGAAGGAAGGAGGCGGAACTTGTTTTGTGAAAAAAAATTTTTTTCAGTAGTAAAAAAGCGATGGATTTTATAAAGTTTCAACTTTGTAATTGTAGAAAAAAATTCTAGTACGGCCCTAGAGTAAAATTCCGGCTCTAAATTATAGAAACGTCCTTTCTGAACAACCGTTTAAATTTTCAAATTATTTTAAACGCCGCCTAGAAGTTAAATTAAACTTTATCTATTTTTTGCATTTAATTTTCAATTTGTAAGTTTGCATCAGTGGCGTTCGTGCCAGTATCAAACCAGGCACTTAATATGCTACATGTGCATGCCTAAGCTGTTTGCAAAAGCAAAAGCAACTTTAATAATTAACTTTTAAAAAAAAAGAAAACCGACTTCAAATAAAAACACAAAAGTGGCATAAGTTAACTAAAAAGCAAAAAATAAATGTTTTTTTTATACAACAGTTTAATACTTATATTTGTTGTTCCGTTTAATGTAATTAAGAAATTGTTGTTTGTTATATAATTATTAATTGTTTTATAATTTTTAAGTCGGTGCCAAGTAAAACATAAAAATTCGAATCTAATTTGTTATTGTAGCAAGGTATATAATTTTTATGTTTTACTTGGCACCGACTTAAAAATTATAAAACAATTAATAATTATATAATAAACAACAAATAAGTATTAAACTGTTGTATAAAAAAAACATTTATTTTTTGCTTTTTAGTTAACTTATGTCACTTTTGTATTTTTATTTGAAGTCGGTTCCTTTTTTTTTTTAAAGTTAATTATTTTACAATTTTAAGTGATGGGTAGACCTAGTAAGGATGCTTCTCGAATGAGGAAACGATTGCTAGTTGAAACGGAAGATGAAATACGGAAACACTAAAAAAGTCCGTTAAAAAAATAGATTTTGAGGAGTATCTTCGAAGTTCAAGCTCCAATACCAATGAAATTATAATGGGACCACCTTGGAACTATACTGAACCCAACACCAAAAAATCATTAAAATCGGTTCATAAACAAAAAAGTTATGCCCGAACATACATAAAAAAAAAAAAAACATATACAGACGAATTGAGAACCTCCTCCTTTTTTTGAAGTCGGTTAAAAACATTTATTTTTTGCTTTTTAGTTAACTTATGTCACTTTTGTGTTTTTATTTGAAGTCGGTTTTCTTTTTTTTTTAAAGTTAATTATTTTACAATTTTAAGTGATGGGTAGACCTAGTAAGGATGCTTCTCAAATGAGGAAATGACGGCTTGTTGAAACGGAAGATGAAATACGGAAACACTAAAAAGTTGGTTAAAAAAATAGATTTTGAGGTGTATCTTCGAAGTTCAAGCTCCAATACCAATGAAATTATAATGGAACCACCTTGGAACTATACTGAACCCAACACAAAAAAATCATTAAAATCGGTTCATAAACAAAAAAGTTATGCCCGAACATACATTTAAAAAAAAAAAAACATATACAGACGAATTGAGAACCTCCTCCTTTTTTTGAAGTCGGTTAAAAATACACAAAAAATTCCCTAATTGAGATATCGATTTGGGGTTTTTTTTTTAAAGCATGATTGCCATTTTAAAAATATTTGTTTTGAATATTTTTTACCGCCGCCTACAACTTAACTCAAAGCTTATCACCGTTTTGTACTTTCACCAGTGGCGTTCGTTTCCTGGTGGCAGGTTCAGAGGGAGCACCCAATATGTTGTAGCCCGAGGTATACCTAAGCTGTATGTAAAAGCAGTACTATTTCCATACGGTCGAAACATACGATTTTTAAGTTCGATCCTGCAAAACCCTAGTTTTTTGTATACAGGGCGTTTCAAAAGATTTACGGTTTAATTTTTCCCATTCAGGATTGTAGATCTCGAACAGCTCTAGATCTAGCTGTGAAAATCTATCTCGCTAACCCAACTGATTTCGAAGTTACAGTGTGTCAACAGAAAAAAGTTTAGCGCCACCTAGCGGCAAAATTCAGAACTTATACG
Source organism: Ctenicera cuprea (assembly GCA_958336395.1). NCBI lineage: Eukaryota > Metazoa > Arthropoda > Insecta > Coleoptera > Elateridae > Ctenicera > Ctenicera cuprea. Next base: position 57,402,850 of record OY284489.1, read on the forward strand.
TACCGGTTCGCTACAAACGGCTAGATTTCAACAACTTTTTTCTATTAGCGAAATCCACATTCGGCCAGCGTGTCTCCTTCCCGGAATATAACCACTCGAAAATCAGAAATTTTTAAAAAATTTACCCACCCCCAACTTTGGCCGTTAATAGCGGAAAAACTAAGCGAGATATTCAATAAGTATTTTGTAAGGGCAAACTTGGGATATGGGCAAGAATCATTCAGTATGGTCATTTATATCGATATTGATTTTTAGCGCTGCCCGCTATAGACCGACGCGATTCTATTTAACTCAAAGATGGCTTTTTTCGAATTTCGTTTTTATTACCAAAATTTTAATATTCACTCAAATTTATTATAAGTATATCTTATTAACTAAACCACTATTATACTGAAATGGTCCTTCTTACTGTGGCCTCAGATCTGGATTTTTTTGCTCACTTTGTAGCATTACCTTGTCCATTTCTGGAACCACTTTCAAAGTTGAAAATCAACAACTGCATGTTCTATGCAGTTCTAATACGTGTCAAATTGTGCCCACCATCCCGTTTTCCTAGTTCAATGTGGGACCGAGCCAAATGACAAAAAAGAAAACAGTTTGGCGCGCTCTACCGGCAAAACTAACAACCTTGCAATACAATTTCAGACCATACTTAATTTTTTGAAATCTGTCACAAATAAATTTGGGAAATCACAGAATCGAATAAAGTAAAATTTCGTTGTCAATAATTTAATAGTATATTAAAACACAAGTTGCATAAGGCATTGTCTTAACGTACGAGTCCAAGATTGAAAAACGAGGGAGCGCAGCGACCAAGTTTTTCAATGGACGAGTGCGTCAAGACGCCTTATGAAACGAGTTTTTTATACTATTTTTTCTATTGAGGAGAATTAATGAAAAAACGTTATAAAAAATTGTTGCGATCTAATTTGGTAAATTTAGTATGTATATGTTGGCAGCATGTTTCAAATTGCTGTCGTCAAATTTGGTAAATTTAGTATGTATATGTTGGCATACATACTAAATTTACCAAATTTCATCATGAATATTTCATGAATACCAATCTTTGTTGGTGAAATTTTACTAAAAACAATGCTTTAAAAGACTCTCTTAAAACACTGTCTTTTAGCTAAAACAGTGCTTTAAGAATAACCTTAAAAAACCGAAATAGAAAAAAAAAACTAAACAATCAAATCTGTGGTTTAGTTTGAAAATTTGATATTTTAAATAGTAGAAACAATCTACAGAACCTTGAAAAATGTTTGCACTTACGTTCCAGGATAATAATACGGCGGAGGTCTTTCGTACTCAGTAGGAGCTCTTTGGTATTGTGGGGGACCTCCGGCCGGAAACTCCTCCCAATGCCTATAAAGAAACCAAGCTTCAGCAAACATCACAAACAAACACAATTAAAACATGTCCTTCAATCTGTGGGTTTTTTGTAAATAAAAAATGAAATAAAATTGTTTTCCAATAAAAAATATTTTATAAAAAAAAAGGAAATCACAAGTGGTGGTAAAACAGAAATACTGTAAAAGATTATTTAAGTAGGTAGCTGTAATAAAGTACAGGACATGTTTAATAAAAACATGCTATAAGCATTTATTAAGCTATCAAATACATAAGCACATGCGTAAAGATACCGACGAAATTTAAAATTTTGTTGCTCTAGTGCAGAATCTGAAAAAAACATAATAATATGAGAATTGGGAAAAATTGATTATGTCTCCGACTTGAATATATTTTAAAACTCTGTTAACTTTTTCAAACGGCACAGCTGGCTTAGTAGTAAAGTATTTTAGTCGGTCGTCACACGAAATCATTTGCCCACATTTAATCTAGTTGTCACAAGAATGCGCTCTACACTGCGTTTACACAAAATGTTCTTAATAATAAAAAACATAATATTCTAAATATCCTCTCCACTAACTAACTAACTTTTGGCGTCAAAAAATTGATTTTTTCAACTTCAAAAAATTAATCATTGACGAAATGAAATAATTTATAGTAGATGAATAATTTTTGTTTCTTATTATTTTATTTTAAATAGTTTGATCAATTTTCAGACGTCAATAATTGAATTTCTAATGTCAAAAATTCGATCACACAATTTAGTAATAGATAAATATTTGTCTAAAAAAATCGAAGGTTTAGACGTCAAAAAATCAATTTATGAAGTGTGAAATCCAATTTATGACGTCTAAAATTCAATTTTTAACGTCAGAAATCATTTAGCGACTTGAAGACAATGCAATTTTGTTTTCTATAATTCAGGATAAACAATAAATCGGCGTTCCGTATTTCACAAACATTCCCAAAAAAAATATTTAACTTACTTGGGAGCCATATCTGCATATCGAGCATCTTGATAATGGGAACCTCCAGGCATATCCCTAGGAACACTATGATCACTGGAAGCTTCGGCAGAGTAAGCCCCTCTGCCATCATATCGTTTAGGCTTCTTTTTGTACTTCTTCTTCAAACGCTTATCACTCACACTGCTAGAACAAATTAACATACAAAATCAATTTTTAATATTCTCTCTGCCCTAAAAATGAATAATGCTTGTGTTTCTGATTAGTAAATTTCACGCAAATTATATGATTAATGAAAGCAGTAAGCTTGTACTATTTGGATTATAAAGCAATGTTTATTTGTTTCGTTAGCAGCCGCTTAAGCTGGTTAACTGCAATTTGATTGATTGCTAGAAGTTGTCCTAAGCGCTTCTTGGTGCTATCGAAGGAACGAATATCACCTGTTTGTTGATTATGGTTAAGTCTTTCCACCTCCAGTTTGTTAATTACAAACAATAATCAGTTGCTTGATTTTAACCAATCAAATGTGTTTATATTTTTTTATTGGTTAAAAACATGATTTTAGGACTGCGTGAATTAGGTTGTCAAACCAAACAGAAATATATTACCCAGACCAAATTACATTCGTTTATCTTCAGAAATAAAGAAAAAAGGGGAGGTAAACCGTGTTTCACTTACACCCAGTATGTAGGTTCTCTCTATCTAGATACATTGTTCCACACAACCTGAGGCCCAAAAAAAGATCTACACCTGTAGGTTCCCCTCTGTCTACTCTATATTACTGTTATGCAAAATTCATGCCAGCTTGTGGCATTAACTTAGCTTTAGATTGAGAACTAATTTGTTTGCTCCTCGTATCAACCAGAACCCTTCACTGCAAGACTAGTTCTGAAAAATATTACGGTTACTCCTGCACATATTGAAAAAGTGCCAACCTAATAGCTTCAAGTCAGTGGCACTTCGCTCCAATGAGGATTGTGCTGCAATGCAGTGCCTCAGAGCAACTAATAATAATTGTTTCCAGCAACCCAGCGGTCTCGTTCTCTTTAATACGTACAGGGTGGTGTGGTAAGCTAAGCGACTAGGTAGGCTGTCTGCCAAGCATGCAGTCTCGGGTTGGAATGCGAGACCTTCAGCGTAGCAGACAAGCGCCTTACCCACTCAACTACTCTAGTGCTAAGGCGGAGACACCAAATTTAATGGTGGCGACTACTGAAACCTACAAATAAAATAATAGAGTTTCAGTAGTGCCGCTTCAAGAAAAAAAAAAAGAAAAGTGTTGGTCCGCAAACTATCCACACAGTTCTAAATTGTTTGTAGATGACATTTGCTTGGATTAAAAAGCATATTTTGAGAACTACCTAACCTTGTAAATGAATGTGTTGAATTGTGATGTCATTTTCGTCTTCTTTGGTGTATCTGCGAACTGCAAGGAACCTTTCTTTGACAATTTCCATAAAATTTTAAAAACAAATTAACGCAACGGAAAAATCAATGCAGCTCTTCATATCTACTGCTCAGAATTGTTAAGAATATTTGAGAGTTGACCTCGTTGGGAGGTATACAACATACACTGAAAGACTTATGTAGGTATACAGGGTGAGTCATGTAAGTGTCACCCTCCTCAGTACTATTTCCTTAACTATTGAGAATATTAAACTATTCTGTTAATAAAAATTGTTTGGGGCCTAATGAGCTACTGTATGCCACACTCACGCATTTTCTATACTGTTACATAAGAGAGCAGTAGTGCATTCAGGAAAATTATCGATGACATCACTGTCAATCATGTAAGAGTACAGAAAATTTTTGAGTATAGCATAAAGTAGCTCATTAGGCCCCAAACAATTTTTATTAAGAAAAAAGCTTCAATATTCTCAATAGTTTAAAAATAGTAAGGCGGTGGGTGACACTTAAGCGACTCCCTTGTATGCTGAAAAGTTTAAAATTTTACATCTAAAACCCAAAATTTTAACCAGGCACCATTACTGGTTTCTTACAAAAAGCCTAATAGCTCTTTTTCTCCACACCAAAACCTTATTCGTCTGTTAAGCACTGCATAGCATCATTTGGCAAAAATATCCGACTAACATTCACTACATCACATGTTATTTGTAAGCCCACAAATCCCAATTATTATTTTGCATATTATTGGCGGGGGGGGGGGGATAAATTATAAAGGGTAAAGCCCTCTAACCGTTGTTCCGATTATCTTAATTTAAAACAACTGTTACCTAAATACTATTAACATAATTTTATTAAATACAAAAATATTGCTTTGTACAAAAATCTTACAGTGATAAGATAAAACCTATCAATCATTTACACATCCATTCGTTTTTTAAACAATTTTTTCAGAGACTGTTTATACGTCCGAAAATTTGGCAAATATTATTTTACAATTCTATACATAAACTACTAACAGTATTTTTAAAAACATTTAAATATAAAAATTTGGTATTATGGTTTCATATTAAGTACTATAATACTACACAGTAATTTTATTTCGATCTCTTTAACTTCAATCAGGGATTAAATGTTGTGGTTCAGCATACATTCCATTTAAACAATTAAATTCGTTCATCTTGGCATTTATTTATTTAAGCCCTAATTATGGCAGCTTTTTTTGTTTGTTTTGTTTATTTTTTGTCTTCTGTCTGTAACAAGAAATTAAGAAGAAGTGGAAAGACTTAACAAAAAGGTTGCAACAAAAACACGAAATTACATTTTCATTTTGATTTGCTTAAAAATAAAATCTGAAATGTAACATCATGCTTGTGTTCTGCATGCGACTTCGACAAGATCGTCCTATTTCAATTAATAACTTTTTTACCGAAAAGTTTTGCTACGATAAAAATGCGTAAAATTCTTGTTCCTGATACAAAATAAAACTTGTAAGTTATCAGCTCATTAGAATATTACAATTTTGGCTAAATTCTATTCGGTATTCACATTTCAAACCAGCCCTAGAAATTGAAAAATAGCGTTACTTCTCTTGGAAGTCATACTTTTTGCAAAAGATCAAGGAAAAGAATTCTACAACTCCTTTTTTTTTAAGAAAAACTTAATTTTAGTAAGAAGTTGGTAACTGTGAAAAATATAATGAGACACCCTGCAGTCTTAAATTATAAGCACTTCTAGCAGCTTATAATACTACACATCACTAAACTAAAAATGGTGGTAACTCCAGCTCCTGTATTTTCTGTAGCAGCCAACTCTATTATTTAATAATTTGTTAATAATATCCATGTCTGATTGCTATGAAAACGACGGGGATGAGGCCACCAATCAAAGTTTAATGAAATATACAGGATGTTTAGTAAAAAATTGCTACCATTATTATCTTCATTATTTATAAACCTTGAACACCACAATTAGTATGTTTTTGTCTGCTTTTAAATGTAAAAAAAACATTTGAGTATTGGATTTTCCAATAATCAATACAAAGTGTGCGGTTTAAATTATACACTTATTAAATATAATCAAAATAGCAATAGCCACTGAACTCTCTGTATAAAACATATTTGTTGATTATATGAAATTTATTATACAAAATAGGTGCTATAATTACACACAGTATCATATTGTATAAAAAAATTGACACTGGTGCAGTATTTGCTATAAATACACACTGACTAATAAACATTGTAAACATTGCCTGCTTTGCCATTAATACTGATTTCAATTCTACAAATTCATTGCAAAGTTAAAGCCAAAAAAACAAATTTGGGAACAAGACTAGTAGCATTATAAACACTTAAAATTATTTCCACTAAAATTCTGTTTCAAGATACGACATAATAATTATCTAAAGCGACATCTTAAGCATGCACATATGCAAGACAACACACTTACCTGTTCAATGGAATGTTATCTCGATCGGCATATGCATCATACAAATACTCGCTGTAAGGAATTACACAATACAAGTCAGTTAAAACAAATGAAATGATCCACATTTATGAAAAACTACCACACAACAATTAACAGAAACAGTTTATTTAAAACATTGCCAACAGTGAAAACTAATTATCGAAACACAAAGTAATAACCAGCCCTATTTTGTGCTTATGCGTGTCTCAGATTAAATAAACAAAAATTATAAAATAGTGTTTTTTTATTTCTAGAGAGAATTATTTTTGTTTTTAAACTACCTACCTCCAATGATTATAATAACAAAACCTATTTACCACGGATAAAATAATGATAATCGTGATTATGTAGAATAAAACAATTTCAGAAAAAAATTTAGATTTTTTAGGTAGTTTTAGAATAACAAAGACCCTATTAATGGACTAAAATAAAAGACTTATAATTTTAAAGGATTCGGCGAAAGTATGGAACAAAGCGCTTTTCATTTCAATAACTTATTGAGAACTCAAAAAGATGTGAACATTAAATTAAAAACGATAAATTTTTTTAATTAAATTATTCTCAAAAAAAATCTAATGCATAATCATAATAAATTTATACATTGTTAAAAAGAGTAAAAACTATCCATTGCCACTTAAAAAATTCGAGGTTTTGTCAAATCTCAAACAAATTAAGGTATAAACAAATAAAACATTCAGTGGCGTCATCCAACCTATTCGCACAGGTTTGGCCGAACCGGTTGTTAATAATTATTGCTGATCACCGAACCAGTTTTTAGCAAACGAAACATTAAGCTATTGTTCACTGCCTTTCCCTTCTTGTCAGTTTAAACTTGCCACACTGTAGCACGTATCTCAAGGTTACATACTAATAACATCATACGACGTTAAAAATTTATTAACCTACCCTCTTTCTTAGGTTACATACGGCCAGGGCCGAATCTGGGAAGAAGCAAACCTAGACAAACAAAACAGGCACCTAAAAGTCCCTAAATTGTAGAAATTATTTTTTAAATTTATTCTCATGTGATTTAGTTTTAATTCATTTTAAGCATGTAACTAAACTGAAAAACATATGTTGAGGTGTATCAATAGGTTTGCTGCATGTTTGTGTAGATTGGGGTTGCCAATCTGAAATTTAGTGTTTTAGGCCCTTATCTTAATAATTTGCCAACAAAATTTGTTAACATTAATGAGATTATAAATGATAGCAAGAACAACAATTTTTGTATCGACGCCGAAATTGTAATTACCGTGATCCAAGAGGGAAGATTTGGGATTCGTCGAAGGAAAGTTACAAAAATAGACACCTGAACAATAAAGCATGAAGACGTAGCTGACGTAAACATTGACATGATCCACAAATTCTGCCCTGGGCCATCGTTAACTCACATTCTTCCATGTCCAAATAAAAATTAATTAGTACAAAAATGACATAAAACGTGCAGGTTTGTCTACCTTGTACGTCACTAAGCAACAGGCGACCTAAGTTTCCTGCTACAGGCGCCAAGTCTGCAAATGTTTGAATGCTTAGGCAACCACGACTTCCCCTTTGGAAAACATTAAGATCAAACTTTGTTTCTACTGATATGTAAAACTAAACAACAGGCGACTTCCGCGTCCTGCTACGGTCGCCACGTCTGCAAATGTTTGTTTATTTTGTTATGCGAGGAAGGCCAATGTTTATTTATAAAGTCGTTAGCTACAGAACATTTTTCAAATACTCAAGAATTTAGATGAAAAAAGCTTGCTTCCATACTTTTGTCAGACCCTGTATATGTTTAGCAATCAATTTTAAATTTAAAAAAAAATGTATAATGCAAAATAGAAATTCAATATGTGATCTTCAATTGTTTCGTTTTTCCCCAAAAATCAACATTTCAGAGAGGAGATGATTTTGAAATGATTACTAAAATTTTATTTAACCTACACTGCATCGGAATTGAAACTAAAGACTATCGTTCATAATTGATATTTGTTAAAAAAAACATATATAAAAAACATTGAAGGTAGAAATAATTACACCAAATGCTCAACAAGAAATGTTACAAGCAAACATTTACAGTTGCTTAAAAAATTGTGCAAAAATTGTGTGTTTGATGAACATCTCGAAAACGCTTCCTTACGAAGTTAAAATTTTCCGAAAATCAATCTCAATCAGCGGCAGCTCGTGATCTTTTATTACGAGAGGGCGACACAATTTTAAAACTAAAAAATTTAACCTTTAAATAAATAAAATCCATACGCTTTTCTGATTCACAAAATGGTCAATCACTTAGTCATTAAAATTGTAGGTATTTTTAATGATGTGTTTTTACCTTTCCCAGGTCTCACAACAACCTTGCTTTTTTAAAATAGGAACTTGGTCACTAAGTGACATCTTCCTCGTTTCGCAAAACTATAGCTAGAGGCAGGTATTGCATTCATCTTCAAGGCCATCATATATATTAATACTTCTATCACACATTTTAGGGTTTTAGGTACAGTGATATACAATGACGGTAGTTCACGCCTAAACCGGAATTTACATACCAACAGTGAATTTACAGTAATTCATGCAATTATTTGTAATGTTACTCTACTCTAAACAGGCAACAAACATTAACGTTGTCATGGAAAAATCTTTCGCCGTTATTTAACTCAACGAGTTGAACTTTTACACAGACTCAACTCACACATTCAAGACAGTACACTCAAGAAGTCGCAAGTATTTGAATTGACTAACCGTTTAAAAAATGGTCGTGAGACTGTACGTGACAATCCAGGAAGAGGCTGTTCAACAAGAGTGCAGCTGCAACAAGAAACATTGGCGTGAACTACTCTCATAAATATGCCCAAAATGAAGATATTGCGACAAACAACCGACTAAACTAAACAAAAGTTCCTGTGCAGGAGAAGACACTACAATCCATTATTAGACCAATAAAACAAAATAAAGCTCTTCTCATTTCACACCCACAAATGCGGTCCAGATAAATTTATACAAATTTTGTGTTAAATTTTCGCACATATTCTTACTTTTTTCTATTGTCAGATTAAATGATTTGTAAGTTAGGACGAGAGTGAGTTCATATTTTTTATTATATATTAACTATTCTTTTTTGAACTCAAAATATTGTTTCCAATTTTATCACAACCCAACTGCACGTATTGTAATGCTTATTAAAGCTAGAATGTGACCTTGCTATCACGCGGGAAGGTTTGTTTATACGATAACAAATATATAATAACAATGCCAGCAAAAGTGCAGCATTATTAAAGTCTTTTCTTTCTGACCCTACAATATTATAGCACAAATCCACCTGTCAAATGGAGGGGGGTTGTTTGTTCACATAGCCACAGTGTTGTGTTAAAACAAGGGTGTGCGCCTGGAATGTGCATACCAAAGTTTTGCCACCTCATAACGTTTTACCACTCTTAAGCACAGACACCAGTGTCCAGACTATTCGCTATTTCGAAGGCTATAACTTCGTAAGACAGACCCATGTTCATAGAAACTTTCTTTAAATCTTTAATCATAATAATATGTAGAACTTAGCCTCAAAGTTTGGCAAAGCATTTACGAATTTTGAAGAAACACTCAGACCTTCACGGCAGCTCGATTTTTCTTAAAAATGGAATTATCTTAAAAACTAAGGCTGTGCGAAGCTTCGAATTTTTCGAACCGAACCGAACCGAACTCGAAGGTTCGGTTCGACTTCGGTTCGAGAAAATAATTCGAACTTTTTTCGAACTATATTTAAATTTCGCGCCACATGAAACTGAATATTTCAAATGGCGCCTGCGCAGACACGTGCGCGTTGGTTGTCAGTAACCTGAAAATGGTCGATCCTTTTGTTAAATATTTTGAATTTAAGTCGTTATTTATTGAAGATGAGCAAACTAGAAATGACAACCATATAGAGCACTAGTACAAATGGTTCCAACCCGTTGGAATAGTGAATTTAATATGCTCGATGGATTGGTGCAAGAAAAAGTACCAGTATCTGCTGTAATCATAGATGTACCTGTTTTTCAGATTTATTTATTAATAATTAATATTTAAGAAGAGATTTTCATTTTGGATAATGTAAAATATTTTATTTTTTCATTTTTGTTTTTGTTGCTAACAATGAAGTGGAACATTGATTTTTTTCGTGTATTTAATTATTTATTTGAATTAATTTGCAGTACAATAAAAAATTTAAATTTGAGAAAAGTACTTATTTCGATAGTAGTTCGAGTTCGGTTCGAGGGTTCGTTCGAATATTTACTGGCTAAGTTCGGTTCGAGTTCGGTTCGAAAAAAGTAGGGTTCGCACACCCCTATTAAAAACCATTAGATTTAGCAACTTCGAAGAATACCCCTCTTTAGTGTATTTTTGTATAGAGAATTGAAGACAAATATTTAAAAATGTAGATTGAAAAAATTTTGAAAAAACTATTACGCCCACTCCCTCAAATAAAACACCTTTCGTGCCACTTTTTCAAAACCCTAATAAGTAAACAAAATCAGTAGAGCTCACATAAATAACATTTCAAAATTTTAGTGCAACTACTGCGAAAGTTAACGACAAAAAAATGAGGCTGCAACTCCTTACGGAAGCTTTATTTATAATTTCCAGCTTTACTTCGTTAAAGTCCATATTTAATGAGTATCTGTATATAAAATACTTAATTACTTTAACAATATTGTTAAAGTAATTAAGTATTTTATATACAGATACTCCTTACGGAAGCATTTCCAGGCAGATGTTTATACTTGTATGGTGTCTTTTTTTAGTGTTGTGGTGTGCAGAATTTACCCTCAAAGTTTGTACACAGTTTTCGACTCACCTTGTATATAGAATACAGACTTTTAACTTAAAGTGGCTGTATATACAAAGTGTTCACAATTATCGAGGCACTATTGCTAACTTCGTTATTATTGGAGCTACGAAGTCGGTGAAATCAGCAAAGTATTGTAGTTTTTGCGCTGATTACGATGCTGTAATCAAAAAACAATTGAACGTCGCTTTACGAGTTATTCATAAAAACAACATTTTTAAAATGGCCCATCTTGTACATTTTTGAATATTCTGAAAGAAAACTAAATCTGAATATAAAAGATTCTATGCAGTAGTAGCCGAAAGTGAATAAAAAAGTCTAGTTATGACGCAATTTGATGCTAGGCATAAAAGAATTTCACCAATAACTTTTTAATTCAGAATAACATTTTCTTTCAGAATATGCAAAAATATACAAGATATTCAATTTTAAGCAAAACTACTTTATAAAATAACTCAAAACAGAGACGTTCAATTGTTCTTTTAATACAGCATCATAATCAGCGCAAAGTACTGTAATACTTTGCTAATTTAACCGACTTCGTAGTGTATAATAGCAAAGTTAGCAATGGCGCCGTGATAATTAAACAGCTTGAACAAATCGTGTCTTTTACTGGAAATCAATTTACCAATTTTCTATTTCAATATCTGACAGTAGAATTTTGAATATTTATTTGGTATATTCCTCTCTGAATAATCAGTATGCCCAAACATAATCATCTACACGTAAGATGGGCACAAAAGATCATAGAACACCTTTCTCCTCTTAATCCTCCTTCATTAATTCTTTTTCAGAACTAAAGCTGCGTGTCGCAGAAATTAGTTATTCAAAAAAAAGCCATTTATATTGCTAAAATATCCTATGAAGAAACTATTCAGCAATAAGAAAATTTTTGCAAAATTAAATGTAAGCAAACGAAAAATTAAAAAAAGCATGCTAGAAGCAAAGTATTAAGAAAATGCAAAAATAATATACTTAAAAAAAACAACTTACGCCTCAACAAGTGGTCCGGGATATGGTTCATACTTCTGGTACAATGTTGCCAGCTTCACAGACAGGATTATAGTTGGAATGAACAGAACCAAACACCACAGTATGCTTAACCAAAAACCGTTCTACGCAATAAAAACATGTTTAAATACGTATTAAATTCGAAAAGGCGATTCTTACCCAAGGTAGCAAGATTTTATCACATGTTCCTACCATTGTGGAGTTCAAAACTGCACTCATTGGTCCGCATTGTCCAACAGTATTTTTCGTGTTGTTTATAACACGACTCAAATAACCACGCACTTGTCTTTCGATTCCTTGTCCGAAATTATTTGCAATCTGAAATAAAAAAATAATTAAAATGTGCATGGTGGCATACCTGCTGACTGCCATACAAGTAAACTACGAATTTTCAGAGAAACCACCTAATATACTACACATGTGCTGCTTATGCAAGTGTTTGGTTAGCATAACTGTTTTAGCAATGTGCCGTGTATTTCCATCAAAATCAAAGAGTCCATTTTATTCACAATCACAATACTATCTTATTTTGCAAAATTTGTAGCAGAAATGGTGTGCGCTGCTTGCAGTGAGTGTTGTACTCATTGAAATGATGAAAAAGTTCATGTAAACGTGTGCTTGGAAACGCTGCCTTATAGAGTTACTGCCTCCTTAGGATGCAACAAATTATTTAATATTATACAATTGACAACAAAAATGAAATCGGGAGGAATCGATGAAATTTCCTGTTTTTTAGTACGGGATGTGGCACACATAATGATAAACCCTTCAACTCATATTATAAACCAGTCCTTTAGTGAAAGTAATTTCCCTGTAAAATTATCTCGGGTCATTCCAATTCTAAAAAAAGAAATCAAAAATACTTGAGAAAGCGATGTATAGATGGTGGTGGTGAATTATTTGGAAAAATATAATTACTTTAGCAGCAGTCAACATTAATTTAAGATTAACGAAACAGTCATAACTGCGAGTTTTGGTTCATGATCAAAAATTTTCAGTGGTTGGGTCTTAACCGGATAACTAAAAACATTTTTGGTATATAAAACCACAGATAAGGTTAACACTACAGATATACGGTACATATGTGAGCTATCGGTAGCTTGTTTTATATGATTAATAATCTGCAAAAAGATGGCGCTACAATGATAATTTGTAGTCTCACAAATAATTAAGTCACAGATGACTCTGATTGAGCAGATTACTTAGCACATATTCAAACCAAAAATTAGACAGCCATCTGCCATATTTAACGATTTCATTTGAGATGTTTAATTGTCAAATCGCAATTTTTCGTAAATAATTAATATTGAAGCCAATTCTACTTAAATTATATTCATGATGTGACAGACTCCAAGTAAATAAGACTACAATGACGTATGATACAGTTCTGGTAGAATTGTAACTTCAAAATATATTTAAATTACAATTTATTTCATGTTATACCTCTGGAACCATTACATATTAGTTTTAAAATATAATCAATATAATTTATAAGGTAAATATCTAGGTATAGCATCACTCTGAAGTCACCCTCATGTGGCGAAGCTTTAAAAACTTTTACCTATGGTCTTCAGCTCTGGCACTTAAACTGCAGTCTGTAATAACTAATAAGGTAACCCTAACCTTGCAGAATGCAGTGTTAAAGTTAAAAACATTAGAATGAGCTAGCTTTTCGTGAAATGTGAACGTAGGTATACACATTACGTCTGCGAGAATCTTAGAAGAAACAAACAAAAGTTCAACAACAATTTACTTTTTCTGAAATATCAAATTTCAGTAAACAGTAAACACAAGGAAAATATAAAATACACGCTTTAACCAGATCGCAAATAAGGTTAGGTTTTCAACGTTATCTGTGACAGATGCACTCAAATCCCCGATAAAACAGTTTCCAACACATTTCAACAGTAATAAACAAATGGCAATAGCAGCGCCCTAAAATTGGTCTGGTGCGTTGCAGCCAAACTAACGCTAATTTCGCCTCCAAATATGAGCGGACATATTGTATAAGGGGTCATATATCTGTAGTGTTAACCTTATCTGTGATAAAACCCAACATCAAATCGAAAGAGAATTTAATTCTACATTTGATCGTGTTAAAAAATACTGGGTGTTTCATTTAAAAAATAAAAGTTATTGATATTTCAAGTTTTGCAAAGTGAACATTAAATTATGAACAGGCCTATAAAAATCTGATATGATAAGACGATATCCCACTGTAAAATTCATGATTTATATTTATAAAAAATTTTTTACAAACAATTTTGATAGTGTGATGTTATTTTATATGGAATTATAAAAAAAAATTTGATGGACTGTATTTATGTGAAGTCACATTATCAGGTAAAAATATTTTTACAAAATAGAAAGTCTTTATTCATGTTGACACAAGTGGCGTTTTGATTGGTTGTTGATAGATGTGCGTTAACATTGTTGCGAGCAAAGCGTTTGTGCATGGTTTGTGGATAAAGTAGTATTTGGTTAAATTCATTTGTACAAACCTATTATGCAACATATCTAACAATTACAAATGATTTAAAAATATTTAACAGTGGTGTTAGGGTACTATGCCAATTTTACGTAACGTCATTTATATAAAAATAAATAAGATAATTTTGACAGTAGGACTTGTGCAGCGCAGCTTTAAACACAGAGCAAAATTCTTTATAATGTGTTAATAGTCCGTGCAAAATAACAAAGCGTAAACCTTCTTGGTATCTTAAATACTATATTTTTAACACTAGTCAACAAATTAATGACAAAATTTTTGCTAATAACTCAAAAACCTTTACTTGATGCACCTCAATACTTTTATACCTGAAATTAAATGTAGAATCAGAAATGTAATAATATACAGGGTGTTCCATTTAAAATAACAAAGTAAGATGCTGCCTACACATGAGCGTAATTAATTACCAGCAACTTCTGCATTTAAAGTTTTCCTCTACCTTTAATATTAACAGAGCTATGGAAGAATTCCACACTATTGGGACACCGTGTATAATAAGCTGATCCCTGTGGAGCTTCAAATTCCTGCTTTATTTCACCACAAAATCACAAAATTATTTAGCGAAGTTATTTTTTAAACAATTTTCTCGGCTAGCTTTTGTATTGATTTACCAAGACCAATGTAACACAAAAGTTTCTTACCTCCGTCATAGTTACAGAACCATTCAACCGAAGGTATGTTTGAGCAGCTTCCAGTTCCTCAATCAAATCATGTATGGCATGTGGAAACGATTGCTTTTCAAACTTGAGACTTTCCTTAAGATTTTCAGCCACAACCTACAAACATTTAACAATTTTATCCAGCCACCATTAAAACAAACCATTAGACTTACAATTAACTCTTTTGACTTTTGAGTCATGGGCTCAACAAATCTTGATTGGTACGTCCGCAAATGCAACGAGCACAGCATTAAACCTGTGGAAAGACTCGGCTTGCTAGGAACTTTGTCCCTCACAATATTAACTAATTCGTCCAGTTTATCGGCCAAAAATCCCAAATCCACTGAGGTCAAATTCCTTGCCAGCTCATCGGTAAACTTATCGTAGCTAATTTCAGCAATTCCAGATGCAACCAAATCTTCCAGGTGTTGCTTTGCTTCTGCGCTCAAAATGACTACACTCGTATTGGCATTAATTTGGTTCGTTAAATCATTGAGTGTCCTGTTTATCTCAAATTTGTCCAAGTATGTATTTACGTCCTCCAAATCAAAATGACTCTCCAACTTGAATACTTTATAAATGCTCATGTTTTGATGGCACGAACTTAAAGCCCAACTGATGTTAACATCAACTCCAACTGAATTCTTCAAATTCATGACTTTGTCGGCCAAATCGATTACTTGACTGTGCTGAGGATGGCGTAAAGGATCACATACAAGCCTTTGAGCAAGAACGCCAACGAAAAAGTGTACAATTATGACAACCGCAAAGAGAATGCCAAACATGAACATTATAGCAACCCCACTGAAAAACCAATGGAAAAATAGAAATATTGGAAGCAAACATTAACAAAATACTTACACCATCAGGAAACGGCTACCTGCTCCCTTATTACAGCAATCATCACTGTAGGCATCTGGTCGTTTCCCACAAATGCCACAAATGAGTCCTAAAGTAATGCAAAGGGTGATCAACAATAACACGCAGCTGATGCCAAGACCCAAATAATAACGATAGGGTGAATACTCCTTCAAATAGCGATTAACATCGTGAAGAGGTTTATCGGTGAAATTATGTAGGGCTTCCCGTGTTTTCTTCAAAATAGTCGTTACATTAGATCCGCCCACGGTTATTTCTTTGCCGGCTTTTTTAACAGACTTTTTAACTTTGGGTATTTGTGAGCCTATGGTCTTATTGATTTCCACTCTTATGTTATCGAATGCTTGCTGTCCTTCCTTAACTGTGCCTGTTATGTCTGAATCGAGTACGTTACTCAACTGATTGATTTCTTCTGATATATCTGGTAGCTGTAAAATGAAGAAAAGTTTAAATTAAAAAAAAATTAATTATTTTGGTAATTTTCGTTATTAGGTTAAAACAATTAAAGATGTGCTTGCTAATAGTAGCATTCGTGTGCAACTTACTGTAAACAAATAATAAATGTTAATTTAATAAAAATAAGCGAAACACCACTTGCAGTTTTCCAATACTAGAAAACCTGATTTTTTTTAAATATTATACAGGGTGGTCCAACACTTATGACGTCCCTATTTAATTCTGAAACATATCAATATACAGAAGAAAACTGAATAACTGTTTTTTGGTACAGTTAAGCCTACCTTTCCATATTCTTGAAAAAAATTTCAACCAATGCTGTAAGCGCTGTGACGCAATCGTAATTTTTTTTAAATGGCAACCTATTTTTGCGCTTATTCGATAGAGAATTTTCTTCTCTTTTCAATGGTATAAAACTTGTATACCCTCACATAATAAAATAAACGTAAAGAACTTCTTCATATTAGCAGGCCATGAATTCAAACATACAGCCTACCACAATCGCAGCAGTGTGCTTTAAAATTCGTTTGTTCTCTTAACAATAAAAAAAAATTGAAAGAACTAAATGCTAGTGCTGTTAACAAACTGTATTAGTACAAGTTTATTACACACGGTCCCGCAAAAGTATGGAATATTGGTTCTGGTGGCGTAAATAGTGATTTTGCAAAAAAATACTTTATGTGAAAGTTTTTTATTATATTTTTATCCACCTTTCTGCCTACTTCAAACTTTTTTTTAAATAATTCTGTAGGCGCTGCGACGCAATCGTCATTTTTTTAAATAGTACCATACGTGTTTTTTGAATTTATTCAATACGATTTTTTTTTCTCTTTTCAATGGTATAAAACTTGTATACCCTTACAAAACAAAATTTTCAAAAAAAACGCGAAAAACTTGAACCCTGAATTCAAACAACCTAGCACAGTCGCATTTTGGTCCTACAATTGTTTTTGATTGTTATCGTAATCAGCCTTTACGTCCCACTGCTGGGCAGGGGCACACTTCTCTGCCACGTACTCTCCTTAGCGCTAAGGTGGAGTACGGGGGACCTACAGTTTAACGTCGAATCTAAACGACTAAATTCCAGAGAAGGTTTCAGGCATTAAGACCCCATGGCTGCCTACACCTGATTGGGAATGTGAGTGGTGGGTTGCGGCATAGATTTTTATTGCTGCATGGCTTCGGCGGGGAATCGAACCCTAGACCTTTAGCGTTAGAGGCTGAGCGCCCAACCTCTGAGCTACCGCCACTTTGATTGTTAAGAGATAACAAATGAATTTCAATCACTGCTGTGAGTGTGGTAGGCTTTAGTTTGAATTCATGGCCTGCTAATATGAAGAAGTATTTCGTGTTTTTCTCGAACATTTTATTATGTGAGGGTATACAAGTTTTATACCACTGAAAAGAGAAGAAAATTCTTTATCAAAAAAGCGCAAAATATTGCTAAGTTAGTATTTTTAAAAATAGACGATGGCGTCACGGTGCTTACAGCATGGGTTGAAAAGTTTTTTCAGGTATGCAAAAGGATAGGCCAAATGTTACTAAAATAACTTTTAATAACAGTTTTTTTCTCTATCTTGATTCATTTCAGAATTAAATAACGGCGTAATAAATGTTGGACCAGCCTGTGTATAGTCAAGTTCTAGTCTCAACACTGCAATGTGCAAGGCGTTAACTTCACATGCAGAATGAGTGTCGTTGTCAGTGGTTAGTATTGTGCAAAAAAATTTACGTTTTTCTGGGAAAAAAGCGATTTCTTTTTGAAAAAAAAAACAGCAGAGACCAGAACAAAAAATACGTCAGTCACAACGTGGGAGAGAGGGAAACGGTTACGCCCCCTAAGTACTAAAAATTGAGCATAGAATCTTGTTCTATCATATCATATCAGGGGTTACGAAGACCTTTGGGAATTGGAATCAAAACTAAAGACTCTTCCTATTTTTATTAGCAACAAAAGGCTTTTTCGAAATAATTTTTCGAAAAATTCAATAATTTTAACAATTATTCATTGTAAAGTTATTATCGTTTCTAAAAGACCTCCCTATAGTAACATTGTATCCTACTAAAGCTAGTGCGCTACCAAATTTTATTTTTGAGTAAATAGGCACTAAACTCATAATTTTCATAAAACTATAGCAGGAGCATTTTGAAGCTAGAGAGTTAACTTCGCATGCAGGGTGGGTGTTGACTGTCAGTATTACGCTAAACGTTTTTTATGAGAAAATGGGTTTTGCAAAAAACTACTACTTAGGATTGAAAAACACCAGACGCCGTACATCAGTCAAAAAAATAGGGGGAGAAAGAGGATTACTAAAAGTTAACCATAGAATCTTGTTGTGCTGTCCCTGATCAGTAATACAGCCTAAACACAATTTTTTTTATCATTGTTGTTTATTGAATATAAACCCATTAATTACCTAATTTCAAAAATTCATTGATAGTGTCAGGCAGAAAATAGAGGATAAAAACAACAAAAATTTGAAAATTTCGAAAATTTTTGTTGTTGTGGTTGGACACAGCTTTGTCTGTCATCGTGCTGCTGTCTTGCTACTGTCATTTTCTAGTCAAGTTATGAATGTAAACACAACTTATAACTTTATAACAATAGAATAAGTTGGAGTGAGGAAAGGGTTATCCCCCCACACACACACATACTAAAAGCTGAGCATAGAATCTTGTTCTGCTGTCCCTGATGAGTAGGGATTGTAAATTTATCGACTATTGTAAATTTACCGACTTGAAAATTTTTATAACTTTAAAATTTTTTCATTGTAGGGTTTCTTGTGGTTTCCAAAAGTCCATTTTACACATATAGGGCGACCATACGTTTTAGTTTAGATTTACGATGTTGTCCCGGCTTGCCATTTTGAGCTATTTTACATACTTTTTTCTCCTGTCAATTTTAATTAAAACAAAATCGCGGATATCTCAACAGCTGTATATTTTAGGTATAGGAATACCCTTTAACATCTTACAGAGAATTAAATTTCGCATTCAAAAATGTAATAATATACAAGGTGTTCCATTTAAAATAACAAAGTTGCTTGTTGTATCTTGAAAACCAAACACCCTGTATAACTTAAATTTATTTAAAATGATGCAGAACTGCCCACCAAACAACTTTTTCATTCAACTGATTTTCGTAAAGTTATTATTTAAGACTGTGGCATCGATACTCCATACTTTCAATTCACCCTGCATAGGAACATTGTAGCCTACTGATGCTATCACAATACCAACAAGGATTAAACTCTAAATATAAAAAAATTGTAGTTAGCGTTGTCTAGCAAATATTTGGTTTTGAAAAAAATAAGGTAAAATTAAAAAACTTTTGTTCCCAATGAAGGTTCATTATTTGTCTGGGTATTCCAAATAAAATAAAATTAGTCCAGTAATACGTAAGATTTCAAGCATCGCATACAGTCGGACACTTTTAAAAAACCATACTTTTGGGTTTTTAGAGGTTCAGAACATGTATTTGCATCACAAACACAGAACGACAAAGTAAAAATTAGATACAATGCAAATAAATTTCAAATCTTCCACAAGCTTCCGCAAGTAACCATAACTCTTACCTTTGGAAAATACCTATCCAAGTACTGCATGTAAAAAACAAACATTTAAAAATTATGTCATGATAAAAATTTAAAAACTAATAAACACTTACATTATTAAAATCAATATCGGTGTCCAGTTGGTTAATATATTTAGCTGATAATTCGTTGCACTCGCCCAACGTGCTGCATTCACGTAGAATTTGTAACAGATCTCCCTTCACTTTCCTTAGTCCTGCAAAAATAATTGATGTGAAAGAAAGCGGGAATTTTAAATTTCAACCTACTTACCATCGTTCAACTGAGAAGCATTTGTACGTAGGTCATTCGTGGCCAACTTCATGAAGGTCAGATTGCTTTTTATACCATCTAAACCATTTACTATTCTAACAACTTCTGTCAGAGCTGTCGCTTTTGAATATTCTCTTAATTGATCCAAAACTATATTACTACATTCTGAAAAAGTAAAAAAAATTATGAGCATTTTTTTGTCAATATTATAATATTGATGAGTGTGCGTGTGATACGCCACACGGCACGGCCAACATAGAACATATACATAATACATACAATTAACATAAAAAATTATCATAAAAACTTACTATCGAGGGTATCAAAAAGAAGATTCTCAAATTCGTGGTAGTTTGTATTAAGAAGCACATTAATTTGATTACTTGTCGATGCCAAGTATGTATCCGTATCTCTAACGGTAGTTTTCCAATTGTCTGGCAATTCGTTGGTACCATCCTGCATGTGTTGATTACTTACAAAAGCGCAAACAACTCCAAACCTATAACGAACCACAAAATTAAATTGAAAAGAAATATATAAAATTACAAAACTCACAACATCATTGTTCCAACAATTATCAACATTGTTGCAAGACAGATCTTCCGGCAAAGATCGCCTTTCTTGTCGAAGGGTTTAGATCGTGCCCCGCAGTTTCCACAGCATCGGCAGCAGCAGAAACACAAGCCACATAGCGGCATGAAAACGGCGAATAGTAAGAGAACTATGAGAACTGCCAATAGGGCTCCGTAATGAGCAAGGATTGATTGCCATTGTTCTTCTATAGAGCCTAATTTGAGCTTTCCGTTATCAACTTTTAGAAGACCTGTAAAAGAAAACAAAATGTAAGCAACTTTGTTTATTGAAAACTTTTGAGGAACTTTGTTTGTGATTTTTACTAAACTTAGTAGTAATGTTATAATGAATAGATGTAACTTTGGTTGCCTATCTACGTAAATTGTTAAAAAATTGAATTATTCAGTATAAATTCAATTATTTAGAAATGTGCAAATACTACTCAAAAAAATTTTTTAAATATTAAACCAAAAATACAAACATACAGGGTGCGTATTACAAGCTGATATCTCCAAAACTATAAAAGATTGAGGAACATTTTTTCTTTATTTTCTGGGACGGAAATTAGGTTATTAGCGAATGGGGGGGGGGGGGGGGGGTTAAATAGGATGATATATAATTTTTCTTTCAATTCTTTATGAAACGTTTACTACCCCTAATGAATGGGGGTATGAAATTCTGTAAATATTAATAACGGAAACGAGATTTCTTTTATTTAAATGTGTCTACTAAAAGTAGGCAACCAGAATGAGTACAAACAAAATTTAATAATGGTGAAAAATTCATATTTACAACCTCTAATAAATGGGTACATGAAATTTTGTACATTTTTCACTCTTATTAAATTATGCTTGATCTAATTTTAGTTGCTTATTTTTAGTAGGCACATTTAAATTAAAAGAAATTGGTCTCGTTCCGCTTATTATTATTTACAGAATTGTATCCTCCCATTTATTAAAAGCACTGAACGTTTTTCAAAAAAAAACTGATAAAAAAGAAGGCTATTTTGCTGGGAATATGAAAAAATATTAATAATTAAAATGTTAAAGTCCCCCCCCCCCCATTCCTTAAAATTAAGCGGCTTTTCAAAACTCACTATGAAATACTTAATATACGGACCTTTTTGTCCCATAAAACAAACAAAAATGTGTTGCTTAAATCTTTTCTAGTTTTGGTGATATCAGCTTGTAAGACTTTAGTTGTCGCCTCCTGTATACCAACAATGAAAGTGATTTAAAAAAATTGAGAAAAAGAAAAAAAAATTAAAAATCAAAGACTTAAGTAAGTTTCTATTCAACAAAAAACAAATTAAGCTTTAGTAACAGGGCCTCTTACTAAAGTCTAATGATCTAAAACAATAACCCTCAAAGCAAAACGGAGAAGGGAGGAGTTTTCTAGCTTAGTAAAATTGGCGCAGATTTCTATATAGTTTTACTAGATATACGACTGCATCTCTTAAACAAATTAGTGAGGCCTGTCGGCCATTTTATAGGTGGTAAAAATTTCAATTAAAATGCTATGTGTTACATATTTAACACAAAATTGACATCATTTGGTAATAACTATAGACTTAGTTGTTTCTAAACTTAACTTTAAAAGCTTTAAACCAACCGCACAACACACTGGTAACATATCTTTCAGTTACATTTTACAATATCATTAAAAATTGTTAATGTTAATCTTCATTAACCCTGAATTGCGAAACAATGAATTCGAAACATACTACAAACTGACATTGACCGTCTAGATGATGGCGTCTGGCTTCAATTTACAATCATTTTGTAATAATCGTATAACTAACAGATTGATTTTTAAAACTTAACTTTAACAAACTGTAAACCGACTTTCACATACGATTTTTGCAACCAACCGCTCAGCACGCTTGAGACAATATTTTCGTATAAGATTTTATAATTACAAATGGTGTATATTATTATTCTTTATCAACGCTGAAATGCGAAACAGTGATTGTATTTGTAACATATCATAATCTGACATTGACCTTCTAGAAAATGGCGTCTGGCTTCAATTTTTATAGGAATCGTGTATCTAGTCACTATATGAAATCTGTGAAAATTGTACGTAGATTGAAATTTTACGATATTGACAAACAGTGCCTAGTCAATTTATGTTTTATATTAATTTCAATTATTCATCGGTAGGATATCGACATTTGCAAAAAAGCGGCAGTTTCCGTGAACGTACCCCCTAAGCTGCTTCCTTGGGGGCTGAAAAGTTAGGTTTTAGTTAATATATCAAGAAGCCTTTAACATAAAGTAATAAAATTTAGCATGGCTTAGTAATAAGAAGACTTTTTTTTAAATTAATTCATAATTTGTAGTCCATTTTACAAAACTTCACATAACAATAACTTTTGTTTTTTAAATGGAACACCCAGTATTGTGGTGTGCTATGTAAACAAAACTAAAACTCTATTTTCTTATGCTTAGAAAGATTCACCGCCTATACTATTTCCAAAACTATACATAGAGAATGTAGATTTTTTCCTAATACACGTGGTTTATTTTCAAAGCAGTATGGAAGGTAACACTTTTTAAACGTTAGAAAAAGAGAGTTTTTGTTTTGTTTTCATAGCACACCTATTTTCCTTTGAAATTTATAAAAAAATAATCAAAAAAACACACAAACCACAGTAATTTGAAGATTTGGTATACCAAACCCTATATTAAATTGAAAGAGAATTTATTTCCAAGTTTGATGGTGTTAAAATATACTGGGTGTTCCATTTGAAAAACAAAAGTTATTGACATATGAAGTTTCGCAAAATGGACAGTAAATTATGAACACCCTGTGTAATAATCTGCTGTTTTGAACAAACCGCTGAATACTTTGTACTCAGTTAATAGTCGGTGCAAAATAGCAATGGTTGAATGTTTTTGGTGTTTAAAATATCAATTAAAATTAAAATTAGTCCACAAATGTCAAAACTTCTGAAATAAGTCAAATAACTGGAAAACTACTAATTTTAAAATTGTAATACCTTTACACTTTCATATCTAGAATTCAATGGAGAATCTAAAAATGCAATAATATACAGAGTGTATCCTTCAAAATAACCAAACTATGTTCTTTACAGGCATAACCAAACACTCAGTATAATTGGTAATAATTTCAGGTTATGCAGCAGTTAATGAACAACAACTTTTATTAAGAAAAAAAATTGATAATATCAATAGTTTAGGAAATAATAGTGGGGTGACACTTAAATGATTCACCCTGTATAACCTTACATGTCAAGTAGTATATAAACGCTATCAAATTAGTTTGATTTAAACCTGTAGTCGCGAATTTTTATTCAATTAAATAGAACAGTTATAAAAATTAAAATAAAAAATATATACCGCAAAAGTAAATTGTATGCTAATTATATTAAATCTACACGAGTAATTTTTTTAATTACAAATTTTCTAATTATAATTCTTAACATTTCTGTCATTTAACTGTACAAGCCTTTAAAAATACATTGCCTAACCGTTTCCATTATTTTTGTTACCATTATGCAACATTCAAAACCGTTATTAAAGTATCGAGATCCATCTGACCCTAAATTAAACTTTTAAAATTATAATTAGCCCACTTAATAGTAAATTACACAATTACAACTATACCGTGCCAAAAATTACAACGCACGTGTACTTTAACCTTAGAGGAAGTTGCAGGAAGGCCTAATTATGTAACAATGTGGTAAACTATTGCCACTCTGTGCTCATCACGGTCAACGAGCAGAATTACATTTGCTACCCAGTGATATAACACTGGCAATTGAAAATGAGAAGGTCGTCACAGCTAAGTTAGAAAAAAAGTGACACCTGATGCGTTCGAATAATCATTTAGCTCAATTTGGTCTGATTACTATTATTAATAAATAATAAGAAAAAACTAAATAAGATTAGTTCAATTATTGGTTACGTGATAAGGGAATTGACGGGAATTACCTAAATTTAAAATTACTAAATTAATCTTCTATATCTGCACGTACAGGGTGGATCATTTAAGTGTCAGTACCCTACTATTTCCTAAACTAGTGAGAATATCAAATCAAAGGTCAAATGTTAGTTACCTATTATGAAAAGCCGTTTTACTTTTTACTGGAACTGAATTTCAACCAAATAAAATTATATATTGACATGGTTTAAAAAGTATTTTAGTTACATTATTAATTTATTATAACTATCTTAAGAATTGTAGGTTTGTACTGTGAATATATTAAATTAAAAATATCCAAGATATTTTTAATTATTTAACAATATCTCCCAGATATTTTAAATGTCTGTTATGAAATATCCTTTACATAGATATTCAAAAATATTTAAACGCAATTGCAATTTAAAATATCTTAGATATTTCGAATAAAATTTCTTTTCTTTATCTTAGATATCGAAAAAAGAATATATTTCGAAATATCATTTAAGTTATCAAATGAATTTAATTTAAAATATTGTAGATATTTCAAAATACAAGAACTGTTGAATATCTAAGATATTCAAAAATAACCGCCATCTATAAGGTTTGTACTACCGATAAATCGAACTACGTCTGGCAACGTTGCCACTTGTGATTATACACTGTGTCCATAAAGTAACCCCCCCCCCTCCAACTAACTTTTGAACGACTTTATATTTTTCTACAAAATTTGGTGTGCTGTAATGGGAAATTAAATACTATTTTTCAGACCATATTAAAATTTTGT
Source organism: Ctenicera cuprea (assembly GCA_958336395.1). Lineage (NCBI taxonomy): Eukaryota > Metazoa > Arthropoda > Insecta > Coleoptera > Elateridae > Ctenicera > Ctenicera cuprea. Next base: position 57,428,485 of record OY284489.1, read on the forward strand.
ATCATCCAAAATGGCGACAGGGCGCCATTTTGAATTTTTTTTAATAAAAAAGGGGGTCGAGTGACACCTCATTGGAAAGGTCTTTTAATTTTGCGTCTGATCCTAAAGTTTCAAAGAAAAATATTCAGCCATAACAAAATGACAATGTTTGAAGGTAAAGAAGTCTATTTAAAAAAACTAAGAATTAAAACTTAAATTAATTAAATTAAGTGTTCGAAATGTTTACTATTCACTTCTTGGTACATAAATGTCGGTTAGGAAATTCCTGCCTTACATTTTCATAAGTTTCTGGAGTGATAATCTGCAAACTTCTGTAATGCGTTGCTCCAGTTCTTCAATTGTTTCTGGACGGGTTCTGTACACTTTCCATTTCAGATATTCCCATACAAAAAATCTAAGAAAGTTAAATCTGGGGAGTGAGCCGGCTATTCTACAGGGCCCCGCCTAACAATCGATCTGCCAAAAAAATGTCCGTTGAGAAAGTCAGAAACAGGCCTATAATAATGAGGCGGCGCACCGTCTTGTTGGAACATAACGTTTTCAATATTATTTCAAGCCACCTGAGATATTTCTGGTAAAATTTAGTCTTGCAAATGAAAAAGCGGACTACTGGATAAGAAAATCAAAACAATTTTGAACTGAGTGAGTCCATTGGTTTACAATCCGCCATTTTGTTATGGTTCAATATTTTTCTTTGAAATTCTAGGATCAAACGCAGAACTAAAAGACCTTTCAAATGAGGCGTCACTCGACCCTGGATAAAAAAAATCGAAACAATTTTGAATTGAGCGAGTCCATTTGTTTAAAATCCGCAATTTTGTTATGGCTGAATATTTTTTTTTGAAACTCTAGGATCAGACGCAGAACTAAAAGACCTTTCAAATGAGGTGTCACTCGACCCCCCTTTCTATTTAAAAAAAATTTCAAAATGGCGCCCAGTCGCCATTTTGGATGATACAAAATTGTAATATGGTCTGAAAAATAGTATTTAATTTCACATTACAGCACACCAAATTTTGTAGAAAAATATCAAGTCGTTTAAAAGTTACTTGGGGGGGGGGGTTACTTTATGGACACAGTGTATATAACGCATATATTTGTGTTACCTCGCGCAAACTAGGCTACTAAGCAATAGAGAGCAGACTGTATATGATTTGCGACTGCAACACAATTTACAATGATTTTGTTTTGCAGGATGCACTAGCAATGTGAAATTTTAAACAAACATTCAATATTTATCAGCGTGCAGAGTTCGCGTTCAAGTCTGCAGCTGCTCACTGTTGCCAGGTTTAAGTTGGAAACTTAGCGGACGTACAAATTTTATTGATGGCAGTATTTTCAAATAGGCGATTTAAAAATATTTCAGAAATATTTATGAATATCGAAGATAGTTTGGAATAATTCCAAATAATATCTAAGATAGTTTTAACTAAATCCAAATATCTATGAGACATTTTTAAACTATGTAAATTTTCGCTTTTATTTTGCAAAAACCGCTGTCAATAAAAAGTAAAGCGGCGTTCCGTAGTTTATAGAACAAATTTTACTAAGAAAACAATTTGATATTCTCAATAGTTTACGAAATGGTAGAGGGGTGACTCCTAAACGACTCACCCTATATTTTGATTTACATCTATGGTATTTGCTACTTGATTCTCACAGAAAAAATCAAACTTCATTCTTCAGTGGCCACGCCAACATTGTAAATGCAAGGTAAACCCTTGAACTTAATAATAATTAGAAATGAATAGACATTTTCTAGAAATGGATATAAATAAAAATATTACATTTTTTTTTTGTATTAAACTCGAATTAAAATTAAAATATGTAAACAACTCACAAACGACTTCCGCATTTTAAAATAATAAACGGGATCATAAAGCAGAACAAGTGCTTTTTTAATCTATTTAAATCTAACCGGCGCGACCCTGAGAAGTTTTCAAGAACAAAAAGAGAAATGGTAAAATGTCGGCATTTCAGGAATTGAAATAATTTCCTTTACTTGACAAAGGAATAACAGTGCACGTTTGGGAAACACCAGCGACCTTCGTCAAATTTAAAACGTAATACAAACCACGACTTCCTTGAGATACAAACAATTAATTTTGTTTTTTGTATTTTTTTATATACTTACAAATAACGATAAAATTGATTAAAAAATCTAATGTCCGACAAGTATTCATACTTTCACAAAATTAAAAAAAAGTGCTTTTATCGTGTTTCACGTTTTACTCCCTTTCCGGTTTCACAGGAAATGACATCAACGATTTTTCTGTAAATTGAACTTCGCATTCTAATTCACTACTGATTGACATTTCAATTCTTCATTCATGGATAATGCTGAATCATACAATACACTTACTATTACTTTCTAATAAAAAACAAGTACAATAAGACGTGGAATATTGCTGTTTTCGTTAAATACGGGATACAATCAGCGTAAACAATTGATAAATTATTTTAGACTTTCTACATTTAAAAAACTCGCTCTGGCGGATTTTATTCGGTTTTGTGCTGAACAGTCGCACCCAGTTTTCCAAACAAAAAACTTCTAAAATTTATTCAAAGCACCTAATTTTTTTATATGTTTATATGGTTTATAGTACAGATTTACCGAATAGTGATTATAGTCACTGGTTAGTTTCTCACGGTCTTATAACAAAATCGGGACGATTATTAGGCAAGGCACTAAATAATAACCAACTCGAAATAAAGGTATTTCACCTTCAAACTAACACTAGTCAAGTTTATCGAAAAAAACGGAATCACTAGTTGTATTACTTGTGATTATTCCACTCTTAATATAAGTACCTAATCACAATTAAATCTAAAACAAGTAAAATGTACGATTGTTTTACGTTTCTCGCTAAACGAAGTATAGCTTATAAAGGAAGGTATTGTGATCGTCAAGTTCTTTTCGCTTTGGCTTTACTGGCCGAAATACGAATTATGCCTAAAAGAACTCTTATGGCAAACATTTTTAACCTAAACATTTTGACGAACAAGCACGTTTTAGCGCCTTGGGAAACCAATAAAGCGGACGCTGGAGAGGCGTCTGCGTGGGTGGGTGTCGCCGTCTGCGTGGGTGGGTATCCGCGTCTGCGTGTGTGTCTGTCTGTGTACACTTTACAGTCCAAACGCCTCAACCAAATTTGGCTTAAAGAGTGCTAATTACAATATGATGACACCGCCAGAAAATGAGGTTGGTCCGCCAAAAAAGGGTGTGCTCTGTCAAAAGAATGTAAGAATAGCCGATCTGCGCAAACGCGATCTCCCTATCACAACCCCTCCCCACCCATTGCCCCCACCGGCCAGCATAAAGTTTTTGTTATTACGAAAATTTCAGTATTTAGGCTTCACACTCGGTATGAAAATGTTAAATAACAATAGGAACAACTTTCCTTTGAGAAAACACCACTAGTAGGTTTTCTTTTGGTCATTTACGTGCACAGATTAATTGTGTATTCGCCAAAAAAGTCTCACCAAATTATGAAACCGATTTTGAGATTTCAAGGAATAAACATCAGTTGCAAGTAGGAAACGATCAAACCGCTCGACTGCTTCAAACCATGGGGAGGGGGCTAGCTAAACCCCAAATATTTTACATTGTAAAAAATTGTCATCATTTCCGAAAATCTTCAAAATTTCAGAATTTTGAGATCTTTAAAAAAATTTTATATTTTCAATTTTATAATTTAAAAAAAAATTCATAGAACGCAAAATTTTCAAATAATTTAAAAAAAACCTAAGTTTTTTAAAACAAATCCGGTATATAATATTGTCGAAATTTTTTCGAGCATTTAACAATATGCAAATTTTCAAAAAAATTGTCATCATTTTCGAAATATATTAAAAATTTAAAAAGGGTCCCGTTGCGTTACCCGACTATAGGGCGCCAAGTGTAAAGTGAAAATTTTCTGTGCATTTTACGGTATTTAAGGCAATTTGTCCCAATATTTATTATATATGCACACATTTAGCTAAATGCTTTTTATTTTAATAAATCATTCTAGATTTAAATAAATTGCCATTGTCAAAGGTTAAACATGCCGAAATACGTATAAGGTTTAAATAAATAGATATTGTTAAAGTGATTAAGTATTTTATATACAGATACTCATTAAATATGGACTTTAACGAAGTAAAGCTGGAATTTATAAATAAATTAGAAATTTAAATAAATCCAAAAACATTTACTTTAAATTTTCAAATATTTAGTAAATCTTTATGTATTTAGATAAATCTGCACATATTTGTTTTAAATCTTTCAATATTTAATAAATATTCGCAGATTTAAATAATCTTTTACCGATATAAATAAATCCTTACAGATTTAAATAAATATTTCAACATTTAATTTTAAGTTGTCACATTTAACATTAATCTGTCATATTTATTTGACCTTGGTGAGACAGCCGGCTTAGGACACCAAGACCGTTTACACCGGTAGTATGGCGCAAGGCAGGGTCATGGTGGGAGCGTTCGACGCTTAAACAAAACAGACTGAAAATTACATTTTCAAGGGAATGTTGAGGAAATTTTCATTGTATGAATAATAAATTATACAATGTTTATGTTGTTAAATATGTTGTTATTGATGATTGAACTAACATTAATTGTACAAATTTTTGAAAACGTGTTCATAATTGTTGAACGTTACCACCAGTATAAACGGTCTTGGTCTTCTATGTAGGCTGGGTCTACCAAGGTCAAATAAATATGACAAGTTAACATTAAATATGACAGCTTAAAATTAAATGTTGAAATATTTATTTGAATCTGTAAGAATTTATTTAAATCTGCGAATATTTATTAAATATTGAAAGATTTAAAACAAATATGTGCAGATTTATCTAAATACATAAAGATTTACTAAATATTTGAAAATTTAAAGTAAATGTTATAAGATTTATTTAAATCTCTGATGCTTTATTAAATGTTGGAATATTTAAACCAAATGTGTAAGGATTTATTTAAATCTACAACGATTTATTAAAATAGAAAGCATTTAGCTAAATGTGTGTATATATAATAAATATTGGGACAAATTGCCTTAAATACCGTAAAATGCACAGAAAATTTTCACTTTACACTTGGCGCCCCATACCAGACAGCTTTCTTTTTTAACTAAAATGAATTATTTTCAATTTAGGTGTTTTTTGTATAATATAAAAGAACTGATTTAAATTATTAAATTTTATAAATTTAGATTAACATGTCAGTCATAAGGCTTCAAAATTACAAAATATTGTACAAACCGTGTTCTTTTTACTATTTGATTCTAGAACTGGTGTAAAAATTAAATGCATAACAAAAAAGAATTAGGAAAAAAGTTTGCTCTATCCAGGATTAGAACCCCGAACTTCTACTTAGAAGCCACAACCTTAGCAACATCGCTAACGAGACATTACAAAGTATTGTTGTTACTTGTGGATGTAAAAAACAAGTTTTTGAATTTATTAATATTTATTTAATTTTTGCTTAATTTTAAATGTCTAAATTTTCTAAACGGCCATAACAGCTAATACTAATGATACAGTTTAAGCTCTTAGCAAAAGTATCTTGGAAAAATACAATCAGAAAAAATATGATTTTCCATGCATTCTGCATATAGTTCAACTTTCCTAAAAAAACTCTACATAATTGATTAACACTTTAATGTAATTCTATTCTAAGCTCTTTGTCAAATTATAAACCTTATTGTACTAATTAAAAAAAAATTGCATAAAAATGAAAAACGAATTGATTTAAATACTTAATTTTTTTTGTTTAATTTAACGATTTAATAACCAACTTGACTTAAATCTTCGCTTCCTGACGCTTATTCTACTATCACCGATGAGCAATTTTTCCTTAAAGAAAAATGGAAGGCGTCTCGAAAAAACCAGCGGGTTGGGACACTAAGAAATTGTACCGTATCTTTATGTATATCAGCCTACAAAATTTAAAAAAAAATAAAATGGTAAGGCAGGCAGCACCCACGAACAAATATTGCTCAAACTTCTAGAGCAAATGCTTGTAAAGGCAGACAAGCTACAGCTCGGTCCTTACCTGATTATGCTGGGTGTAATCCCCAAGTGACGACGCGATCTAAGCCGAAAGTAAATTGTAAAATTGACAGTTCGAAAAACCGCGTAAGTCTAAAAGAATATAAGATTTATGTTTACTTAATTTTGACGTTTTCGCATTACTAAAGCTGTACATGAACGTTTATACACTTGTAAAGTTAAAATAATGCCGTAGATACATTTTCCGAAGGACGAACAACGGAAAAAAGAAGAAAGCATTGCTGTATTGCAATATTTTTATACGGCCATGACATAAACAACATGGACAAATGTTGACTGTTAACGTTATTAATTTGGCACGAATTCATTGGCGTTAAATTGTGTGTTTTTTTGGAAAACATAACATTTCACAGCTTAAAACCTAACCACTTGTGTAAGTTTTTCCATGTTTGCCCTTTTTTTACTAAAACCATAGGTTTCCCAGCTTATTCACATACAAAATCAGAATGCTCTAGTAATCTGACGCCGCGCCGCCCCGTTTCGGAGATACGAAAGAATAATTAACTTCAAAAAAAAAGGAAACCGACTTCAAATAAAAACACAAAAGTGACATAAGTTAACTAAAAAGCAAAAAATAAATGTTTTTTATACAACTGTTTAATACTTATTTGTTGTTCCGTTTAATGTAATTAAGAAATTATTGTTTATTATATAATTATGAATTGTTTTATAATTTTTAAGTCGGTGCCAAGTAAAACATAAAAATTCGAATCTAATTTGTTATTGCAGCAAGGTATATAATTTTTATGTTTTACTTGGCACCGACTTAAAAATTATAAAACAATTAATAATTATATAATAAACAACAATTTCTTAATTACATTAAACGGAACAACAAATAAGTATTAAACTGTTGTATAAAAAACATTTATTTTTTGCTTTTTAGTTAACTTATGTCACTTTTGTGTTTTTATTTGAAGTCGGTTTTCTTTTTTTTTTAAAGTTAATTATTTTACAATTTTAAGTGATGGGTAGACCTAATAAGGATGCTTCTCGAATGAGGAAATGACGGCTACTTGAAACGGAAGATGAAAGACGGAAACACTAAAAAGTCGGTTAAAAAAAATAGATTTTGAGGAGTATCTTCGAAGTTCAAGCTCCAATACCAATGAAATTATAATGGGACCACCTTGGAACAATACTGAACCCAACGGAAAAAGAATCATTAAAATCGGTTCATAAACCAAAAAGTTATGCCCGAACATACATTAAAAAAAATAAAATAAAAAAAATATATACAGACGAATTGAGAACCTCCTCCTTTTTTTGAAGTCGGTTAACAAACCCACAGACATTTCCCAAAAGCCTTTTTGGGTTCCTTGCGCCCAAAATACATGTTTTTTTCGTTAAAATCTTAAAACCGATACTTGTACCAAAAACTTTTCTACATTGAAAGTATGACATTAAAAATTCACGCAACCATAAAATCACGTCCGACTTTTCGAATGAATCAACATCAGCTAATTACCATAAAAACAGATTCTTAATAACACTATTTCCCATGATTGTAACCTTTCAAGGTTCGAGGTTATTTTAAAATTTAAAACCTGTTGGATATGCTTAAAATCCTCATGTAAATTAATTTACAATACTGCATTGAACAACAATTTTAACATTGTTGCGACAAGCCCAAACGCATTATCATTATTGCGCAAAAAAAAGCGTAAGCAGATACCGCAATGGAGAGAAAACAACACGGGTGGAAAAGGTCAGATGCAAAATCATCAAAACATAATGTCGTGCCATTAAAAGTTTGCTAATGAACCTCGCATCTAATTAAAAATAAACCAACCGTGATTGTTACGACATGCGTAAAATTATTTATAACTGGAACAATGCCTCGGAAGCGTAAGAGATATGGGAGCACTCTCACCAACAGTTATCACAACTTTTCTGAAAATCAAACGATTCTGTTTATACAGGGTGTGGCAGCCCGCTGTAATTGGTCGATTGCAGGTTAAGTATTAGAGATAGAGAAAACTTTTTTAAGTAAAAGTTATTAGGGATCATGTGTACTGTCACGTAAAAATATTTTGCATTATACAGGGTGTCCAATATCAGAGTGGCATAGCAAACTTTTATTTTTTTTTAACTAAACTCCCTATATATTTTTGCAATTATTATTTGCCTTTTAATTTGCTTTCCGACTGTTTTTTGTTTTTTTAAATCCGTTGCGGTGTTGCCAAGTTATTTCATTTTTTTTCGGTAAATTTGACATTTGCAGACCTTACTAGTAAAATCTGTACAAGCCCTATTTTTACAGATGAAACAATTTGTTTTTGGGAAACATTAGTCAAGACCATGTGCTATTCTTCAGATGTTTCAAAGTTGAATTTGGTTATACAGGATGTTTGTTGCCGCGGTCCAAAGTTTTTGAACTTTAATGTGTCATAACTTGATTTTTTTAAATAAAAGCCCCAAATTTTTATTTAATTTTTGAATTCTACTGTAAATTTCCCATCAAACGTCTATTACATTCCCTATACCTGTCTCTACTAGTCTTCCTTGTTTTTTTGATTTTAATTTTATTTAAACAATCAATTCAAAGTTTAAAACAAATGAAAAGTGATTTGAGAAATTTTAATTTTATTTAAACAATTACATTACATTATTGCTTGTTAGAAGATGTACCACTAATAACTAGAAGAAATATGTAGCTACAACATAATGGTGCTCCTGCACATTATAGCGCCACAGTACGGGAGTGGTTAAATCACAGATTCGAAAGAAGATGGATATGAAAGGGAGGACCAATGGCTTGGCCAGCCCGATCTCCAGACCTAACCCTGTTGGAATTTTTTCTTATGGGGTTACATAAAAATCTGGTGTATCAAGAACTTCCATCTACCCATGAAAACATGCAGCAACGTGTAATACGGGCTTTTGGACAAGTTACAGTAGAGATGTTAACTAGAGTACAAGCAGCATTTCGCGAACGAATTGGTTTGTGTTTGCATAACGAAAATACACATTTTGAACAGCTATTGTGAATAATCACAAGCTGTAATGTAATTGTTTAAATAAAATTAAAATCTTCTTTCTCAAATCACTTTTTATTTGTTTGAAAGTAATACTGCGCGATAAACTAGAATAGATTGTCTAAATAATATTAAAATCGAAAAAACAAGGAAAACTAGTAAAGATAGGTAGAGGGAATGTAATAGACGTTTGATGGAAAATTTACAGTAGAATTCAAAAATTGAATAAAAATTTGGAGGTTTCATTTGAAAAAATCAAGTGAGAAAACTTTGGACCGCGGCAACAAACATCCTGTATACCCAAATTCAACTTTAAAATATTTAAAAATTAGCACATGGTCTTGACTAATATTTTCCAGAAAAAAATTGTTTAATCTGTAAAAATACGGCTTGTGCAGTAAGGTCTGCAAATGTCAAATTAACAGACGAAAGTTGTATAACTTGGCAACACCGCAACGGAATTTAAAAACAGAAAACCAGTCGGAAATCAAATTAAAAGGCGAACAATAATTTGCAAAAATATACAGGGCGTTTAATTAAAAAAATATAAGTTTGCTATCCCACTCTGATATGGAACACCCTGTATAATGGAAAATATTTTTATCTGATAGTACACACGACCCCAAACAACTCTTATTTAAGAAAATTTCCTCTATCTCTAATACTTAACCTGCAATCGACCAATTACAGCGGGCTGCCACACCCTGTATATAATATAATATAATTAAATTTGGTTTTGTAATCAACATTAAGCAGATCGTCCAAAGTTCACGTCTGCCCACACAAGCACACAAACAGACACGCCGATTGTTTTGTGTTAAATCAAGAATCACCTTGAATTAAATTGGGACAAACTAGAGAAATTTGAGATTACAATTTAATATTTAAAGTTCATTGTGGTTGATTAGGAAACGACAAACACGAAGGTCATGCAGCTATCTTAGAATAGAAATTCGATAGCTTTCCTCGTTAAACTGTAGTAGTTGGGTTTTGGGAACGATAATGAAGAATGACGTGGAAAATCCCGTGTTCCCTTAGCATCCTTCTACTCCTGAAAAATGTTTTTAGGTCTTGGTTCATATTTTATGCTTTATTCCAACTTGGGATTCTGGTGTCAAAATTTTACTACAAATACAATAAGTGCTGAAAGACAACTGACGAGGTAGTCCATAGCTTTCAAGAAAAATAGTTTGTTGTCTTTCACTCAATGTTTTGATTTACGTTTCAGGTCTATGTTCTAGCACCTTTCATCATTGTTTTCTTTATCGGCCTTTTTTATTTCTTCGCCGATTAAAAGTCTTCCATTTGCAAAGTTTAAAACCCATTTTCGTTAAATTATAGTTCGCTGCGGATTTGGAAAACATTTAATTCATTGGGCGGTTCGGTGAGGTTTGCGTTAAATTAGTATCTACCACAGTTGTGTTCCAGATCCCAAAGCGACCACAGCCCTGAAGATGTCCCGTGCAACCGAGGACGAAACGTAGGCAGTTCAAGCACCGATGACGCGGCTCCAACCCGGAAGCCGCCTAGATGTTACATTTTGATAGAGGTTATCTGCTGTCACATAATATTTAGCTATGCTGACACCTAGCGGGCGATAAAAAAATGGCTTGATAACTTCCCGTTCCGTTCATAAACAGGCACCTCAACCAATGAACCAACTGAATTTCGGCCTGGCAATCAACTAGAAAAACAATCATCAGGAAAACCTAAAAAATTTGAATTACTAGGGCTTATCACCGATGCCAGAGAGTACACCAGTTTACCTGGAAATATAGCGAAATGATGGTTTTATTAATTTCTTTATTCATTCTCGAAAAAGTGTCAAATCGCTAGTGTCAATGCCTCATAACATTGAGGAGGGGGGGGGGGGGGGTAAACCTAACATCATTATATAGTTGAGAGTACAAGCGGTACGCTTTAATGTGCAAGAAATATTTATATTTATTGGTGAATACTACCACGGCGCCATCCAGTCGGAACCTTCTTCTGAAAGCTACGCAAGTAGCGTGTTTATGTTCCCTGTCGTAGCATTTGCTGTAAGCAGCCCGGTAGCTCAATTGAAAAATGCGTGTACACCCGACAGAGGTCAACTTTTCTTTTCATATTAATTAGTAATTGTTTTTTATTGTGTACAAGGTAGAATGCTACTGCATATGCTCCCTGGAATGTTTTCAGCGATAATAGCAGCTCTGTAGGCGCAGCAAAGTTAACACATTCCGACTGTCCTAGCTGTAACAAGGCGGTTACACCCCGACCGTCAGGACGCTATCCAGTAGAGGGGGCACAAATGAAGAAATTTTTAGGCTCGGCCCGACTACTTCAGAAGATGGGCTAGCCCCGGCCCGGCTTGTTCTTTAGGTACCTGATTTTGAGACCCATAAACGAACCGGACCGGCTCATTTCAAATTATATAAATCGTCCCGGCAAATTTTACGCGTCAACTCAGGTTTCGAATGCCTCCCCCCCACCCCGCCCCGTGGCGTATGTATTCAGTGAGTGATCTGTTTTTATCTTTATAAATGGGTACTTTCATAAGTTTTCTATAACATTATTTGACGTTTTAGTCACACCGGCTGTGTTTAGCCCTGTCAGGCCGGTTAAGGCCTGGCAGGGCTAAGTCACCTCAAATGATAACCATTGTGGCCCGTTACAGTAGTGGGCGCTGTGTCCGCGGTGGGCACCACACATGAATGGGCGTTGTGTCCACGTTGGGCTTTATGGCCACTGAAGTGTGGGGTGTTGTGGTCACGGTAAAAGTTGCCGTCAGTATGCAGAGTGGGCGTGGGGAGTGCGAGTGGACAAAATACATGGTGCACGCTGCTGTAGCCAGTGGGCGTTATGTCCTGTACTCCCTACCTCTACTATCCAGGACCAATATTATTAAATAAATATATGCAAGAACTATGTTAGTAATTTAACACCTTTTTGATAGTTAATGGCTCTTCAGGTGTGTGTAGATTAACGAGGCAAATTATTATTTAGTTGTTATTGTGTCGGTCCTTCGAGCCGGATGGGAATGCGGATTTTCATTTATGGAATACGGCGATGCAAAGGCTATCCAGTAATATTAGCATGGTGGTATCATCGATGTAGTAAGATACTTAATATAAATACTAAAAAAATTCCTGAAAGTGTGCAACAATAAACTCTGCCTACTAAAAACTGCATTTGAGAGACACCTTTTCAGGTATTTAAAATTTTCGATCAAATTTAAAATTACAACAAATACTTAAAAGTCCGCGTTTTCCAAATACAAGAAATTTAAAAACATCATTTTAACAAGCTTCAATGAAAAATTTCCGAAGCAGTGACATCACTACACAATTCTTATTCTTCAACAACCAGCTATGAAACGTTTTCTAAGATAATAACTTCTTATCATATCTCCTCAACCTACTGTATATGTGCTAATTGGTGGGTCATTAATAACACATTGTTGTTTATTGAAGATTCGTATTGCACCAACTCCAAGGTTCATCCGAGAATTTATCATCACTTTGTTAGCCAAAATAAAAATATAATTCAATTAGCTAGGAAGCTTAAATATTTTGATTTTGCTGTTGTTTTTCAAATTAAAATTAGTTAATGGAAAAACTTTGGTCGGTTTGGAAGTAGACAATTTTGTAATCATGCTACGTTTTAAGGATTCGAAATGACGAACAAAACTTACAGTTTAGAGCATTTTAGGTGACAATTCAACCAAAAAAAATTGTTTCTCCACCATCATGTTACGACATCTCGTACACCAGAACATTTTCAACTCAAGGTTTGTAAATTTTGAAATGAACAAAACCTACAGTTTAGACGATTTTAGGTGATGTTTTAGCAGACAAAAAAATTGGTTCCTCCATCGTCATGCTGCGTCGTCTCCTAGACCAAAGAATTATGCAACTCAACGTTTTTTTTTTCAACCAACCAAAAAACTGTTTCTCCACCATCATGCCACGAGATCTCGTAAGTCCTAAGAATTTACAACCCAACGTTTTTCAGATTCAAAATGATGAACCAAACTTGCAGTTTTGACGATTTTAGGTGACACCTCAGCCAACTAAAATTGGTTTCTCCACCATCATGCTACGAAATCTCGTACAACAAAGAATCTTCAATTCCATTTTTAACATTCCAAATAACGAGCAAATCTTATAGTTTAGACGATTTTAGGTGATGTTTCAGCCAACAAAAAATTTGTTTCTCCACCATCATGCTACGAGATTTCGTAAGACCCAAGAATTTTCAACTCAACGTTTTTAATCGAAATGGCAAACATTATTGCAGTTCATACGATTTTAAGTGTTAACAGAGTCAACAAACAAATTAGTTCTCCACCATATGCTGCAAAGTCTCGTACATCAAGGATTTTTAACTCGAAGTTTTTAAGATTCGGAATTTATCTGAAGAAAAAATTAATAAAATATCTACAAGATATTCTCTGGGGGAATAACTCGGAAAACATTTAAAGTTTGTACATAAAAAAAGCAAAAGTCAAAAGGCTAATTAACGAGACCAAAGTTTGTATGACTTTTTTCTTTTTAAACAGACCATGAAATAAACAGCTGAAAACTCTCAGAAAACAACAATAAATTCATCAGACATTTAAATTACTGGATATGATTATGAAGTTGAAAGTACGAAACAGGAACAAGGAAACTGACTCTAACTAGCATTTCCTCTGGGGAGGGAAATAAAACAAGGAGATATGAAACCGCCGCTGCGGTAGAAATTATATTAAACAAAACCAAGAAGAAAATTATAATAATAAAACGTAACAACGTTAAATAACCATAATTAATTCAAACTTATCCTATAATATGCAAATTTGTAAATGTCTCTTGTCTTGGGCAATAATCATCATAAACGGATGTTTACTGTTAAATCGCTTTATTAACGAGTTTCTTTAGTAAGCAACAAAAGCCTTATAGAGGAAACCATTATTTATAACTTCCATATAAAATATTTTAAATAAAAATATTAGATGCAAGGTGCGGTTTTATACTGGCTGACGTAACATTAAGAATAACATGATCAATCTTTTAAAGGCTACACGTTTTCCCCAGAAAATACAATAACATAACGAAGAATTGGTAAATGTCACAAAACTACATATTGAAAAAAAATTGGTCTAAATTGTCGATCTGCTTATTGTGCCCAATCGGCTTTTGTGACGCATTCTCCCCTCAAATCAACATTTGTAACAAAATGCACTTAAAGTTTTACTAATCTTGGCATCCAAGCCAAAACACCAAATCAATTATAATTCAATTTAATTCTAAACGCGTCTGTCTACCTGTCCGTTATGTATGATTCATTTTCATTGCCATCAATACCAATCGTAATGCATGCATGTGGTAACCAGTACAACTTCTTGTATTTTTTTTCATAACATCGTTAGCTAGTTCTACGCAAATCCGTTAGTTTTTCCTCCAGGGCACTCGTTCAGACACGAGCACATTCTGTTGCACTTTTGATCTCCTTTCTAATATGACTCAGCTTAATTTATAGCTAGGATACTCTCGTCTCGTTACCTGTAGAGCAAACATGTTGGGCGTGGATGTGAGGCCGTGGGGATTGATTTTCAGTCTGGCTTGTTTGCCAAAAAAAATTTGGCTGCTGGAAATCTAGGCCAATCCTGCACGAATTTGACCTTTAGATGGGAATGAAAAACCGAAGGCATGGTCAGTGCCGGATTTTGAAAAATTTCGAGTTTATTTAAATCCAATTTTTTTCAAAAAATAAAAATCGCAGCTGTTTTCTGACGGATTAGCCAAAATTTTATCTTCGCCTGAATATTGTTGAAGTTAAATACATAGAAACTATCAAGCCAATCTGTGAGTACCTAACAAAATTGATATCAAAAAAAGGTGTATGAAAAAGTATATGATTATTAGAGCAAATATTTGAAATGTGTGTTTACTGATCTCATAAATTCTAGTCTCACTTGTTATACACACTCGTAGCTTATCGATATAATGTTGATAACGATAAGGTACGTATGTAAAATACACTGCATAGTTTAGTGTAATGTTTCCATTCCAACATGTAATTCTTAGTACTACTTGAAACTGTTGAAGTGGCTTGAGTACTTAAATCCACTTTATCAGATGGATATTTACTGCTTAATAAGTGGAAATGGAAGATCTTAAATTCAAAAACTTACAGAGATATGTTTAGTGTACTAGCTTACAGTATCACCCTTGTAGAATAACTATTTCAAGTATTTTCTGAGATTCCAAAGGCATACGTACAGATCTTTAAATATTATGTATGAAAGCATCAACACAATTAATGGGAAATGGGAGTAGTTTAAATCCCTTCCGAATACTTCAAATACATTAATTATGGTTAAGATACTTCTGTACAACTTAAACTTACTTTACAATATCGGTTACGGCATCCCTAAGTATTTTTAGTATTATTACTACTCATAGTGCATTGTGACGTGACAACTTATGGTTTACTGGCGCAATTCAATACTACGGCAATTTTCTATGGTATTTCAAAAACGTTGCTAGACGTACTTCAAGTATTTCATTGGCGGTATTTTAAATACTGTGTGGAAAGTATCTCAAGCACTATGTTGTAAAAAATTTGTATTACTATGTTGAGAGTAAGACAAACCGGAAGATTTTAATTTTTGTTGTATTTTAAATACTTTATCAGAAGTATTTTAAGTACTTCACTGGAAGTGTTTCGAGTATTTTGTCAGAAGTATTTCAGGTACATCCTTAAAAAACATTTCAATTGCTTAGTGAAAAGTATTCAAGTACTATGTCAACAGGATTCAAGTGCTATATCGGAAGTATTTCAAGTACATTGTCAAAAGTATTCTAGTGAGTACTGTGTCGGAAGTATTTCAAGTACTATGTTCCGATGATTTCAAGTATGTTGTTGGACGTATATCGTGTACTTTATAAAAGTATGTCAAGTACTTTACTGAAAATATTTCTCGATATTTCATATGGCACTATATCGCAAGTATTGCAATAATTCCATGGAAAGTAATTCTAGTACATCGTGGGAAGTATTTCAGGTACTTCGTTGGGAGCATCTTAAGTACTTGGTAAGAACCAATTCAAGTACTTTGTTAAAAGTATTTCAAGTACTTCGTCAAAACTACTTACTATGTCGGAAGTATTTAAAATATTTCGTTTGGGGTATGTCAACCATGTTAAAAGAATTTCAAGTACATTACTTGATGTATTTCAAGTCCTTTGCTAGAAGTACTTTAACTGCTGTTTTGGAAGTATTTCTTTCACAATAAGTATTTCCTAACTTTGTGAAAAGAATTTCAAGTATGTTGATGTTGCTGTTCGTAGAAAGTATTTCGAGTACTTTTCTATTAGATGTTCAAGAACTTAGTTGGAAGCATTTCAAGTACTTAGTTGGCAACATTTCAAGTATTTTGTCAAAAGCATTTCAAGCACCTCGATAAAAGCATATCAAATACTCTGCAATAGTATTGAAGTATTATGTCAGACGTATTTCCATAACTTCGTTTAGAGTATGTGAAGCACATGTTAGAAGAATTTTAAGAACATTATTGGAAGTATTTTAAGTACGGTGGAAGTTTTTTAAGTACTGTGTTGGAACTATTTCTAGAACTATAGTATAAATATTTCGACAATCTTAGAGCAAATTTTTCTATACATTTCGTGGAAAGTATTTTAAGTACTTTGTCCAGAACTATGTTAGAAGAATTGTAAGAACATTATTGGAAGTATTTCAAGTACTTTGTTCGTAGTATTTTAAGTAATTTCTTCGAAGTATTTTAAGTACTGTGTTGGATGTAATTCGAGTACTACATCGGAAGTGTTTCAATAACCTCACAGAAAGTGTTTCACGAACTTCGTAGAAAGCATTTCCTTTTCGTTAGTAGTTCAAATACTTGGTTATAAGTATTTCAAATGAATTGTCAAAAGCATTACGATTATGAGTACCTCGATAAAAGTATTTCAAACACTCTGTTAAAAGTATTAAAGTCCTATGTCGAAAGTATTATAAATACTTCGTGGCAAGTATCTCAAATACTTCATGGGAAGTATTTCAAGTAATACGTCATTAGAAGTATTTCGTTAGAAGTATTTTAAGTACTGTGTTGAAAGTATTTCTAACATTATATCGCAAGTATTCCAAGTAGGTACTTCGTTAGAAGCATTTCAAGTATATTTCATAATGTTGCAAGTATTTCAATAACGTCGTAGGAAGTATTCCAAGTACTTCGTAGAAACAATACATTTCTGTTAATATTTTATCATGATTTAGAGCAATTCCCTAATTTGTAATAGTTTCTATTAAACAGCAGATTCTAGTGTGATATAAGAAATGTTCAAATAACAATATTAGTGTTCGATACTTCGAGAGTACTTCTGTTAATTTTAGTATAAATCAGATACTTTAGAACACCACTTACACATGCAATTTTTTAAAGCAACGCAACTGGTCTTAAAGCATGTTAAATAGTTTTTGAGTTATTAAAACATTATTGCAGTACCTCCAAGTACTTTTGAAAAATTATAGCAAGTACCTTTAAATATAAATTCTGTTTTTAGCATTAGCCGTACATCAAAATTAACTAAACTATATCTAGTACCATGATCTAACATAGTTTAAAGAGTTCTGAGCATCTTTCAGAATATATTTTTAAGTACTTTTATGGCATATTTAGAACTTCAGCAATATAGAAAAACACGATTTGTTTGAAATTGGCTTATCAAGTAATTTATATATTTATATCACTTATACTTTGTGTTATTTTTTATTAAACAACCGCAGTAGCACAACCGCAGGAGGACAACCGCAACCGCAGTACTTACTCATCAAATTATTATCAAACGAAAAATGATACCACTTCTCCGGGAATATCTAAATTGTTTCCCACTTTTTTTTCAGTTTCCCTCGGATTACCATCACGACTGTAAATACGTTCTCATCACTTCTGTAAAAAGGAACCAATGTATAGGGTTAAATTATTTTATTTTTTGTTTGCTCTTTATTTTTGAAGTTAACCATAAATTTACTTGTAAATTACCAAAGTAATAGTACTTCCTCATCGTTGTTTAAATAAACATATTTTATATTTTAAATGCATAAATAGTCTTGATTACTTTTGGAGAATGGTACTTCCTCATCTCTAAACTGGCCACTTTTGCTACGAAGTCAAATGTTTTGAAGGTCAAGTTTTCTGATTTTTTCAGTTGTGGGCTTGTCTGCATTTAAAAATAACTAATTTTTTTTACATGAACGTTCCGGATGTCTCTAACTTTCTTTGTATATAAGTTATCCCGTTAAGAGACAATGTGTCTGAAGAAGAAACAAAAATAGAATTATCGAGGTGAAGCTTGCAACTCCCTGCAAGAGAAAATTAGGACGACATTCAATACCACAAACTCGAACTAAATTCTTGAAAGCCTGATTTATCTCGGCACGTTTTGTGAACACCCGACACATCCTACACGGCTGCAACTTTCAGCCTTCGGAGGTTTATAAATCAAGTTTCTTTTTGTAGAATTCTACACTAACTTCGTCTGGAACTATTAAGAAGATTGGAAAGTGAAAAGAAAGAAACTTCGGAAAAGTTTACGTGATTTCCGCTTAGTTGGTGGTCCTCGTGATGAATCTGATAACAACATCGGCTGACAGGAAGTTTACAGTAGCAGAACTAAAGAAGGGAGACGACCTAAACAATTTTTCAAGAACTTCAATGAGGATGTGAAGTTGTTTACTGCCAAGAGATAAAATGCGGGGGTTTTGAATAAACCCAGCTTTGATTACACTTCAGCGATGACAAATTTCAAATAATCTCGAAAAGACGACACGCTTGATAAAGATGACAAATAGGACATGCTCCAAACTTCATTTTTCCAACCGCAACACCACAACAAATATTGCAAACAGCGTAGCAGTGATGAGCATCAGAAAAAAAAATTTTAATTAAAATTTTTTTCATAAACTCTCTTTTTATTCCTTTAAATTAATTTTCTTTGTCGTTCGCATGCAACGTTTCCCAACACGACTACATTTTCAATTCATACTGACACTTCAAGCTCCAGTAAATAATGAATTTTCAGTGTTCTAAGGAAAATGATAAAATAAATCGCACGTTCAAGCACGATAAGCGTACTGAACCTGCAATGAATTTTTCTTGTATCAATGACCTTTCTGAGTCTATAGAACTTTCTTGTATTAGCGGCTGCACTGCCTGATTTAATGATTTATACTTGAATGTATCCACTGTTGGTGCATCAAATCTAGGTTAATACATTAGAGCTTTTAAACTTATCTTATATGTCTAAAAATTAATGTTTATTGGTAGTTTACATCACAATTCGTAATCAGCCTTTACGTTCCACTGCTGGGCTCCGGCACCCTTTTCTCACTTGCCGCTAAGGCAGAGCGCGGGGGACCTACAGATTAACGTAGAATCCGAACGACTAAATACCGAAGAAGGTTTCAGGCATTAAGACCCCACGATTCCCTCCACCGGAATGGGGAATGTGAGTGGCGGGTTAAACCATCGATTTTTATTTCAAGGAATCGAACCCCCAACCTTTAGGGTTAGAGGATAAGCGCCCAACCTCTAAGCGTTTAAGCTACCGCCCCTCATCAAAGTTATTATTTATTATTAGATATTAGAATAGACTTTCAGCATACTCGCAGGAGTGGATTGATTATATGAAAATATTCGATGTTAATCACAACACTGATTTCTTGCGTCTATTATTACCGTTTTCGTGAAGCTTATCTAAAAAATAGACTTACGATTCTAAACAAGTCACCTATTAGTTCAGAAAAATATGAGGTAATTTTCAATTTATTAGACCAACATTCTCTTTCTACTGACTCGGCAAATATCTTAAATTAACAAACGTGCAACACACGTTTAATAACTGCATACTGCATGACCCACTTTCATTTATTATTAAATCGACTTGCATACATTTATATGGGGCGCCGTTTAGGACATAAATATTTCTTGCTATATACATAATTTCTGTGCTATATATATTTTTTATTGGTAAATTATACATAAATTTCATATTATATATATTTTTTGGTGTAAATTATATATAAATTTCATATTATATATACTTTTTTGGTAATATGTATTTTTACAAATATATTTTTTTGCAAATACATAGTTTTGCAATTATATGTTTCTGCAAATACATATTTTTGTTAATATATATTTTTAGTAATACATAATTTTACAAATATACTTTTTCGCAATTATAGTTTTTTACTAATATATAATTTTTAAAATACGTTTATTTACAATTATAGTTTTTTAGTTTTATATAAATTTGACCTTTTACAATTTTCGATCAGATGGCGCAACTTCAGGAAAAGTATGTAATTTGTCCATGTTCAACTTGGCTACTATTCATACAGCGCAGGATCTCTGCGGGAGCGGGAATTTGTTGTTATATTATCATTAACCTCAGTGAAACAAATATAGGCGCCGGGCCGGGTAAAAATTGCTACACTTCAGTTGTTACTACAGATTAAAGAAATGTACAGCCCTGAATATAAAGTCTCAGACTCAAACTTCAAATTTAATAACACCCTGGAATTACTCGGCTAATCTTATAATTAAAGAAAACATTTTTGTTAAGAGAATCCTGCATTCTACCTCGCTGCTTATCAGTGCTTAGCATAATTTTCACGGTTTTAACTTGCCCCACCCCGAAAACCAACTTAACTATGCGGCTCGTCCTCGCCGTTTAAAATGTGTTTTAAAAAATGCGGCTACAGCCAGGTACGAACCCGAGTCGATCGAATAGGAGGCAGGCTCTTAGCCCGCTAAACTACTGCAACCGCCTAAAAGCATGAAGCTAATACTTTTATATTCTACATAAAGTACGCTATTATTCAGCAGTAAACACATGTAAAAGAAGCATCAATTTGGCTCACTTAAGTCTTGCTTGCTGAGTCACGCCTTGTTGCTCAATGCAACTTACTCTATTCAAATTCTGCCCAACAAAACTGAGTTGCGCTTAGGCTCAGTTAACTCTTGCATGCCGAGTCTCACTTTCTTGAGTCAATGTAAATCACTCTATTCCAGCTCGCCCTAGCAAAACTGAGTTAGAATGTGATTCGGCTAAAACTTTCTTGTCGAGTCACATCTGGAAGGGCTGATGGAAATTGATTCTATTTTAATGCCTAGCAAAACTAAATTACACTTTGACTTGCTCGCTTACCGAGTCTCACCTTTATGAGACAATGTATATTAGTCTATTACAATTCACCGAATAACACCTTATTGAATCAACGCATAGTATTCTACTCCAATTCTGCTTAGCAAAACTGAGTTACAATTTGACGCAGCTAACTCCTTCCTTGAGCTAATACAAATTTATCTATTCCAATTTTGCCTAGCCAAACTGAATTTCACTGTAATTTGCTTGCTTGCCGAGTTTCACCTTCCTGAGTCATTGTCAATTACTATATCACAATTCTGTCGAACACCTCCGATTTCTAATTTTGCTAATTGTTCCTTGCTGAGTCACACCTGTTGCAATTTGATTTCGGTAACTCTTTCTTGCTGAGTCACATTTTGTTGAGTCAATGCATACTATTCTTTTCCGAGTCCTATGAGCAAAACTGAATTACAATTTGACTAAGATAGCTAGTCCTTGCTGAGTCAATGCATATATTCCAAGTATTTCCGGCAAAACCGAGTTACAATTTGACTTCACTAACTCAGCTTTGCTCAGTCACACCTCGCTTTGTCACTACATATTATTTAATTCCAATATTTTCTAGCAAATTTGACTCTACTAATTAATTTTTACTGGGTCATGGCTTGTTGAGTCAATGCATAGTATTCTACTTCAATGCTGCTCAACAAAACTGAGTTACGATTTGACTCAGCTAACTCCTTCCTGAGGAACACCTCTTTGAGTCAATGCAAATTATTCTATTCCAATTTTTTCTAGAAAACTGAGTTACACTGTGACTTGCTTGCTTGGCGAGTCTCACCTTCCTAAGTCAATGTCAATTATCACAATTCTGCCGAGCAGCTCTGACATCTACTAAGCTAATTCTTCCTTGCTGAATCAATGCATAGTATTCTACTCCAATTCTGCCTGGCAAAACTGAGACTTGCTTTCAAGCCGAGTCTCACCTTCCTGAGTCAATGTCAATTATCACAATTCTGCCGAGCAGCTCTGACATCTACTAAGCTAATTCTTCCTTGCTGAATCAATGCATAGTATTCTACTCCAATTCTGCCTGGCAAAACTGAGACTTGCTTTCAAGCCGAGTCTCACCTTCCTGAGTCAATGTCAATTATCACAATTCTGCCGAGCAGCTCTGACATCTACTAAGCTAATTCTTCCTTGCTGAATTAATGCATAGTATTCTACTCCAATTCTGCCTGGCAAAACTGAGACTTGCTTTCAAGCCGAGTTTCACCTTCCTGAGTCAATGTCAACTACTCTACAACTATCACAATTTTGCCGAGCAGCTCTGACTTTTTACTTTACTAAGCTAATTCTTCCTTGCCGAGTCACACCTGAATCAATGCAAATTATCCTAGTTTAATTTTGCTCAGCAAAAATAAGTAGAATTTGACTTTTATTTTATTTAACTTTTCCTTCCTGAGTCACACTTGGTTTATTGAATGCATATTATGCAATTCGAATTCCGCTTAGCAAAACTAAGTTACTTTTTGACTCTGCTCATACTTGCTTGTTTAATCACACCTTGTTGATTCAATGCAAATTTATCTATTTCAATTCTGCCTAGCAAAACTGAGATTGAGTCAGTTAACTCTTATAGCTTGCCGAGTCTCACCTTCTTGAGCCAATGTAAATTACGAACTAACTTTTCTGCCTAGCAAAACCGAGTTCCAATTTGACTCAGCTAATTCTTGCTTGCTGAGCCAGCCAGACCTTGTTGATTCAATGGAAATTTATCTATTCCAATTCTGCCTAGCAAAACCGAAATTAACTTTGACTCAGTTAACTCTTGCTTGCCGAGTTTCACCTTATTGGGCCAATGTTATTACGCTATTACTTTTTTACCTAGCAAAACTGAGTTCCAATCTGACTCAGCTAACTCTTGCTTGCTGAGTCACACCTTGTTGAATCGATGCAAATTTATCTATTCCATTTTTGTCTAGCAAAACTGAGATTCACTTTGAATCAAATATCAATATAGACTTACTCAAAGAAATTCAAGAAAATTCAGTTTACTAAATTAGTTAAGCCTCGCTTATTTTCGACAAAAATTTAAAGCAATTTAACAAACTGCTTCTCTTTGTTAATGTATCAATTAACTGATTCAATAACATACATACTCATTAACTTGCTGATGGTTTCAACTGAAATTAAACTTTGCTGAATCAGTATTCAAAAACATACTTTGAGCGAAGGATCAACATTTACGAGTAGTAAATTGAATATTTAAAAATTCGTACTTCTAGTGTGATAATGAACAAATAACGACTACAATTTCAGCTGAATCGATAAAAGATCTTTGCTGAATCATGGTAATAAATGCATTCAGTACGGCATCTATGTTTGACATTTTGACTCACAAAATAAATAACTTTAGATAAGTTAAATAAATAAACTGAGAACTGGCAGTGGAAAACTTGTATCTTGTTTTAACTCATTAACTTGCTGATGGCTTAAACTGAAACTAGATTTTGCTGAATCACTACTCAAAAACATACTTTGAGGGGATGAGCAGCATTTCCGAGTAGTATATTGAATATCAAAAAATTCGCACTCCTATGTGATATTGAACAATATATTAACGATTACAATATCAGCCTGAATCAATAAACGATCATTTGCTGAATCACGGTACCAGATGAACTGAGCATCTATGTTTGACTTTTTGACTCACAAAATAAATAACTTTAGAGAACATACATTACATATAAGTTAAATAAATAAACTGAGAACTTGCAGTGGAAAACTCGTATCTTGTTTTAACTCATTCACTTGCTGATGGCTTAAACTGAAACTAGATTTTGCTGAATCACTACTCAAAAACATACTTTGAGGGGATGAGCAGCATTTCCGAGTAGTATATTGAATATCAAAAAATTCGCACTCCTATGTGATATTGAACAATATATTAACGATTACAATATCAGCCTGAATCAATAAACGATCATTTGCTGAATCACGGTACCAGATGAACTGAGCATCTATGTTTGACTTTTTGACTCACAAAATAAATAACTTTAGAGAACATACATTACATATAAGTTAAATAAATAAACTGAGAACTTGCAGTGGAAAACTCGTATCTTGTTTTAACTCATTAACTTGCTGATGGCTTAAACTGAAACTAGATTTTGCTGAATCACTACCAGATGAACTGAGCATCTATGTTTGACTTTTTGCCTCACAAAATAAATAAGTTTACATTAACTCAAGAAAAAACGACCTCGTGTCGTTTTTATAAAAGGCCTATCGCCTATCTACTGTAAATTTTATATGACTCGGCTAAATGACTGAATCATACACAAGTGAAGTACCCAATTATTCGCCTTTTATTTTGATATAACGGGTATTTTCTAAACAAAAGTAATAGTACATCCTTAAAGATCGAGACGGAACGGCAATGCAAGGGTAAATTAGGACCTGAAGCGTTTCGGGACAAGACACACAGGCAATGTTGCTTGCTTGTCATGCTTGCAACTTCTTCCCCATAAACCTTGCGATTTCAAGAAAATGTTTACTATACAAATTCACTTTTCGGAAGTGCTCGCTTCTGAAGTTTCAATTTTCTAACTTCTCATGATAAGGGCCAATTTTTCCTTGTCTTATCCATCTCCATTCATCACGACAGAAGCTTAGTGATGTTTTCGAACATAAAAGCCTTGAAGTGTCTCAAGTGGTTCACTTGAGCGATGGAGATAAAAACAAGTGGAGAGCGCCAGTTTCCAAAATTCAACCTTTTAACACAACCAATTACGATTATTTAGTGGAACCACAAAAGCAGTGGTTATTTTTTTTATCACAATAAAGAAGCAAGTTTATGGCCAGTTATCGCCAACCCACTTTATTTATTAATACAGGTTTCGCACTTCGTTATCGAAATCGGCGTGTCAAAAATCGATTAAGGTCGCACATCCCACGCTTACTATTAAAAGGCAATCGTGAAAATTAAAGAATGATGTAGGAACACAGCCAAAAGAACAATAAACCATAAAAATATTGCTCCGTCAATTTATTGTTATTGTTTTAATATTTACGTAAGGATCTGGGAATTTAGCAAATGGGGCTATGATGCAGATTATAATGACGTATTCGAAACGTAGGAAAACACTTCAAAAACAATGAATGACATAACAACTATTTCTTTTAGAATTGTATTGGAAGTATTTTCCCATCATTAAATTAAAATTAATCACCAGCTACACTAATTTTAATGAGAAATCGGGTTTAAGCCTAATTTTACACGAAATTAAACGAGTTAAACAATAAATATAAAAATTGATAAGATTAACCAGGACATGTCTACTGAATGGCCAGCTAGTTCGCCCGATTTGAGCCCCTGTTTATGATTCTTGTAAATCTAGAAGACAAAGGTGCCAAAACGTGGAAGAACAAGTGCAAAGTGCTAATATTGCAAGAAAACATCAAAACTATTCGAAACCAGCCTGTATACTAGGAAGTAAACAACACTTGAAAAATTTATAAGCAGAAGCCGTTGAATGAAGCAACGTAACGTGAGCGTGACATGGTTCATTGGCACCGCCAGCCAATTATGACTAAATTATTACATAACGGAGAGAGAAAAATAGCACCTGTGGGCTTGTGTATAAACCTGGAATGACACGCAAGAGCCCTTTGACACATGAAGGCACCGACAAAATCAAGCCAGAGGTCTTTGTTATCGAACCTTTTCTTTTTCGTGCTTGCTTCCATATCGATGGCGAATGTGAATGACCCAATTTAGCAAAGCCACACCACCCACGTTCAGGAAAAGTGAAATTAATAACACTGAGCAAATGCTTGTTGAAATTTTGTTTTAATTTTTATCGTATACGTGACGTTTTGGTGGAAGAGCCCTCACAATCATGAGTTGTCAATCTTCAGCTGCATTTTACATCAGTTTAATTTAAAAAAATTGATAGATACGTGAAATACATTGGGGATGGAATTATTTACTAAAAATACTCTTGGGCGTGAAACATTTTAAAACCAACGAATTAAATTTTGATAAGTGGTAATTGAAGCTGCAAGCTTAAATGCGAAATCAGTTAAAAACCGAATTTACGCCCGCTCGAATATTAAAAATTTTTGGCAACAACTATGTAGCCAGCCGGTCAGCAATCGCACAGGAATTTCAAGTCTATCCAAAGAGTTTAAGTACACAAACAATAAATCACATGCAATTTTAAGTATCCTTAATTGAATACTCAAGTTCTGTTAGGGCCCCTTGAATTAAGGATTGCGTTTGTGAATCACTTCGCCAGATAAGAAAGTTGTTTTACAGAACTATTGCCTGAAATTTTATGATTGCAACTAAAATTGTTGTGTATTATATGCGTTATCTTCTCATCATGACGCCATTAAACAATTAAACACGATTGGTGCTTTCCTTTATGCGATGTAGCCGATGGCAGTAACAATAATTGCCGTTTGTTCTCAAGTAGGGCAGCTTCATCATAAATTGGCTTGTGAAATACGAAAGAAACAACTCTTTGAACACAAAAACAAGCAAACAAGCGAAGTAGGCTGCGGTGTGTTTGAATAGTCGCCGCACGCAATCTTTTGGCACTTTGCCTACGACTCCCATGTCACAGATTTTCTGGTGCACCAAATTGTAATGAATGAACCCGAGTGTTGTTAAGTGAATCATCGTGTTAGTCGTTAGCGGGAGGTAATTGCACTCAATGCTGCAAACAAACAAAAAACAACTTTAGCTCTTGGAACCATTTTAGGATGTTCACCATAGGTCTAAACTTGTAATTTACTTGCAAATTTAGTAAAAGAGTATTCTGCAGATGTTAAAAATACCGCATGATTCAGCCCACTATAAAGAAGAGGATGATTAACTTTCTTAATGTGTCACAAATAACCCTCATGCAAGTTTTCCAAGAGACGTTGATAATTTCATTAAACATAAGTTGCTAAACCACATCCTCCTAGCCCGCTTTTTGTGATCTTTCTTCTGTATTCTTTATTATACTCGCGTTGTGTTCGTTGTACCATCACTCTAGGTGTATTTCTTCCGTCAAAAAATGCTTAAATGTCGTTTTCCTGATTTTGTAACCCCCCCCCCCCCCCCGCCCCCCCAACTAACTTTTGAACGACTTGATATTTTACCACAATATTTGGTGTGCTTTAATGGGAAATTAAATACTATTTTTTAGCAAAAAATTAAATTTTGTATCATTCAAAATGGCGACTGGGCGCCATTTTGAATTTTCTTTTAAATAGAAAGGGGGGTCGAGTGACACCTCATTTGAAAGGTCTTTTAATTCTGCGTCTGATCCTAGAGTTTCAAAGAAAAATATTCAGCCGTAACAAAATGGCGGATTTTAAACAAGTGGACTCACTCAGTTCAAAATTGTTTTGATTTTCTTAGCCAGTAGTCCACGTTTTCATTTGCAGTACAAAATTTTCCCAGAAATAACTCAGGTGGCTTGAAATAATATTGAAAACGTTATGTTCCAACAAGACGGTGCGCCACCTCATTATTATAGGCCTGTTTCTGACTTTCTCAACGGACATTTTCTTGGAAGATAGATTTGGTAGGCGGGGGCATGTAGAATAGCCGGCAGATTTAATTTCCTTAGATTTTTTTCTATGGGAATATCTGAAATTGAAAGGGTACAGAACCGGTCCAGAAACAATTGAAGAACTGGAGCAACGCATTACAGAAGTTTGCAGAAATATCACTCCAGAAACTTATGAAAATGTAAGGTAGGAATTTCATAACCTACTTTTTATGTGCCAAGAAGTGAATGGTAAACATTTCGAACACTTAATTTAATTAATTTAAGCTTTAATTTTATTCTTTATCTTCAAACATTGTCATTTTGTTATGGCTCGATATTTTTCTTTGAAACTCTAGACAGATCTAAAAGACCTTTCCAATGAGGTGTCACTCGACCCCCCTTTCCATTAAAAAAAATTTAAAATGACGCCCAGTCGCCATTTTGGATGACATAAAATTTTAATATGGTTTGAAGTATTTAATTTCCCATTACCAAATTTTGTGGTAAAATATCAAGTCGTTCAAAAGTTAGTTGGGGGGGGGTTACTTTATAGCAGAGTGTATACTTTTTCATAATTCCCCTTTGTGCATCTCATCAATTTTACTATGGGTTTTCACAACAGTTCCATCAATTATTTTCTCCGGATTCTTTTCCCTTTTTCTGCAACTGAAATTCCTCCTGGTTCTTCTGCGCATGTTCGCTCCACTTCCCTATTGTTCGATCTCTAAACCTCATCTTCCTTTTGTCATCCTTCTTCTGGATTCCTTATTTACCTGTCGTTATTTTCATCGTACTGCCACTCTATGTGATGAGAATAACCATCATCAAAATCATGGTACCTTTTCTTATTGATTTGCTATGTCTTTTTATAATTCACTTTTGCTGCTCTCTTTAATGACCGTTCCATCAATTATTTCTCCCGATTATTTTCTCTTTTATCATTATTCTTCTGATCCCTTATCGTCGTACTACCACTCCTACGTGGTGGTTGTTTCTTCAAAAATGCATGGTACCTTTTTTTTTCTGATTTGCTATGTCTCGTCTTAATCTTCCCCTATGCACCTTTTCACTTTTACATTTTACTACTCATTTTTATGAGTTTCATGAATTATCTTCTCCCTATTTTATCTCTCTTTTTCTATAACTAAAACATCTAGTGGTTCTTCTGCGCACGTAAATTCCCACTTCCCTATAGTTCGATCTCTAAACCTCAACTTTTCATCCTCCTTTTATCATCCTTCTATTAGATTCCTTATCGTCGTACTACCATTCCTCTGTGGTGGTTGTTTCTTCAAACATTCATGGTACTTTTTTTCCTGATTTGCTATGTCTCTTCGTAATCTTCCTTTATGCATCTCTTCACTTTTGCTACTCATTTCCATAACAGTTCCATTAATATCAAAGTATCTTCTCCTCATTCTTTGTCTCATTTTCTGTACATAAAACTTGTCATGATTCTTCTGCGCATGCTCGTTCCCACATCGCTATCATTCCATCTCTCAGTTTCATTCTCGCATCCTTATTTTATAATCTCTCTTCTGGAGTCTTTAATTCTGTGGCGTTATTTTCCGTTTATTTTCGTTGTACCACCGCCCAGAGGCGGCTCGTGGGTTCCAAAAAAAGCAGTTTTGTTTTCCTCTGCTACTTCTTTGGAATTCAAACGTCCACTACCTGATATAGTTATCGAACTCCAAAGACGTAGCAGAAGAAAACAGAACCGCTTCCTTTGGAACCGACGAGCCGACGCTGGGTGGTTGTGCAACGAAAATAATCGAAAAAAACAAGACAAAAATAAAGACTACAGGAGAGAGGTTTATTAGGTTAACAACACTGTGCCGGTACTGTCAATTACATTCAATGATTAATTAATAAAGACGTTTGTTATTTGGTTATTATATATTGATTTAATTACTTAAAACAACTTTAAACGGTACTTTGGTGAAAGTATTTTATTGAGATGAACACAAATAAAAACGCCCGTCAGAAAACAATTATTTGGTGCTGCACCAATGCAGAACCAAATGCACGTTAAAATTGCGAAACAATTACGTAGGTTGCTAGTCTTTGATTGGTCAATTAGAACTCGAGCAGGAATAAATCGGTGCACAGATCTTGTTTAGTAGACGAAGGCGATTCGCGTCTATCCGTCTCCTATCCCATCAGGCTCGCTGATGGCGGCTTCCACTTTAATGCCTTTGAAATTTAAACTTACAACAATTTGCGCTTTGTTTTAAAATTAATAAACAGGATAACTTATATTGTAAAGTGCTAAAAAAAATTGCGGTTCTGCAGCCACGCAGCTCCTATGGAATAGCCACCATTGCAACCACCTACTTTACGTCATGGATATTTATTTAAAAATTCTTAGAGTTTTTTTTTCGTGTTCGTCTTTTCATAATCCTCCTTTCCTCTTGGAGGAATGCGAGTAAAGCGACACGTAACCTTTAATAATTTTTAAAAACCAATTTTATTATTTTGTTTAAAGGTACCTTTCTTTATCTATCAAACTTTATAAATTCATTACTAATAAAATTGTTGTACCAACCAGCATAATAAAAATTGCACCACATATGCATTACATCAACCATTATGAAGGTTTCGGCTATCGCTGCACTCACGTACGTCGTTGCCATGACAACTTATTCCCCCCAGATACTGAACTCGCTATTTACAGCGCTTCGCTTCAGAGCCCTTTATGGGTGCTCTACGGCCTTAAAAAAGAATAAATTTCTTTTACTTGTGTTCATGGTCTTTCCATGGTTGTACATGTTACCTTTACCATGGTAGTTCTACTATTATCACTCATTTGCTGGTCTTCTTATAATTTTATATGGTCCCCACACCCCCAATCCTGACAATCTCCATGTCCTTTGTGATTCTGTTAAATTTCTCCCAGTCTTTCCATTCCACTTCGTGACTTTCCTATGTTTTTTCATACCTCTTCACTTTACTTCATACTGACACTGGTTTTGTCCGAGTAGGCCTTCTAATCTTTCTTTATTTGTTTTCATGTTTCTTCGACCATGATGCTTTCATGTTTTTTTGTTTTCTGTGCAGTTTCTTCCATACCCCGATTCTCCTTCATGTTTTTTCTATTTATTTCTTCATAACCCATCTACTTCTCTATCTATTCCAGGATCTGTTGGCTCTGATTTCTGTTGTGTTCCAGCTTCTAAATATGCCTTGTTTTTTCCCAACTATTTGCTTCTGCCATGTTTCCAGTTATTTGCGGAGTTTCTTCTATAGCCTGATCCTCCTATCTTCATATTCTTTTTAATATTTTTACTTGTGTTCATGGTCTTTCCATGGTTGTAGATGTTACCTTTACCATGGTACTTCTATTATCACTTTCGCTTTGTTTTGCATTGTCATGCTTCCACTTCTTCTTCTAAGGCTCTTTCTGATTTCTATGTATGTTCATGTTACAGAACTGTACTTTTCTTGTTCTTCATCGCATTCTTTCTGTTCTTTTTCTTACGCTTGCCTATTTATTCTGAATTAAAAATCATTTTCGTTATTTTCTTAGGTGGTATGTCATAATAAGACATTAAAAAAGCATTACGTCGCTGCTCTCGGCGTGTTCTTCTTCTAGAACCTGATAAAAACCCAACAAATTACATTTGATTAACTTGGGGAAATGCACCGTTAAGGCAGTCCGACGTTTACAACTCACGTCGCAGCAATCCGTCTTGTTACTAAACGAATTTAATTTTGTTAACTGCCGTGTTAAATGAAATAATTTGTAACTGTAGCGTTTCGCCAGGTGTGCTATACCGTTTTAGAACTGTGCAAACTCAACGCGGCCCAGAATAAAGTAAACGAATGAGGAAACGGCAATGGAATGCGAAACTAGGCTCTTTGAAATAACAAACCTGTATTATTATAACGCTGTGCTATACAAAAGTCATGTGCGAGGTACACTCGCTTAATGCACGTACAACTACCTATTATTACTCGCCTACTCAGATTTCAAGATTTTAACAATTGCGAACATTGAAAATCAACAATATAAGTTGTGTAAATTTACAATTTTATTATTTATGTGCGAAAATCCAAATGTTGATGGTGTTGAAAGAAAATTTAATGATTACGTAGTCTTATGAATATTCCGGTGATTAAACCCTGCTCATATATAACTATGGAGCTACTAATGATTAACGAAATATGCAAATCAAGTCATTCGTTTGCATTTAGTGATGTTTATCTAAACCCGAGCTATTACTTGTTGTGATACGTTTTAATAATTAAAGTGTTTATGTTTATTTATCTACTTAATTCTTAACATTGCCACAATGCGATTCTTAAATTCTAATCAGCGTTGAATCAAATAATTTATTTCTTTAAGTGTATTTAATCATTTTGTTATTTTATTTAAACACTGCAACTGCAATAAAATTAACGGGAAATTTTGAAACTTCTGCACCAGTATCTACTGAGCGGTCCCAGGTTCGAATTTTAGTTGGAGTGTTAGATAGAGGAATATTTTTAATAAGGGCTTTCATTCGCCCTAACACAACTTTTTCGCAATTGTTTTCCTAATATCTTCTATGAAAAAACTTAACAATTTAAAACAACCCAACACACAGATCCAAATATACAAAAGAAAATAATTAAATAAGCTCTTATTTAAATCCATCAACATTGAAGTGGTATGGAGAAACTCGGTCTAGTTAAGTACACAGTTTGTTTTTAGAATGTAACACGTAAACCAAGGTATTTTTACAACGAACATTTCTTGTGCGCTTAAAATTCCTCAAGGTATTTATTACTAGCTTAGAACTCGAGATTGTTCGTTTCCAATTTAGAAAGACTCGCTCATGGAAATATTTACCTGTGTATTGTTGCTCTATTTATTTAATTTTTAAAACTGAAGTAGGTGCTTATTGATTGCAAAACTCAAGAGCTTTATAAAACTGAAAGTGTTCGGTTTTAGTAAGAGTAAACTCATAGATTAAATACAGATATTAAATAAAAAAGAACAACATTTT